>JAEQBH010003242.1:0-141371 GCA_016808115.1 Tetrastigma voinierianum | reverse complement strand
AATGATCATTGTGATGCATCATCCAAAAAGCTTTTGGTTTATAAACAAATGAAATTTGTTTTGAAAATGATAATTAGATGTCATCCAGAATTACGGTTTTTCACACTTGGCATATGAATGTGTGAGGGAGTCGATGAAAACTCGGGACACGGGGCATGATGAGTCTCATCTCATTCATGGCATGTAGAAATTCCATGGTAGAAACTGCATTTTACTTGGAATGTGTTTGAGTGCTTGAACATGGCATTGCATGTGCACTTAGGTGGGGAATAGCCCTTGTAGGAGGTATTCTCTATTAGGCGTGGCTCACCCTTCATGGGACAACCCTTTCAGGTACAGGGTCGACACCGAATGGACGGTGCTCAAATGAGGCCGTGATTTCGAAGAAGGCCGACATGTGGCCTCGATAAATCTTTTTGTAAAAAAGTGCTTAGGACAAACTAGTTATAGTAAGTGTTTTGTATAAAAGAATTATGATTAAATTCTTTTGGACTATTGTCAATATAGTCTGGTATGTAATTATAATTAAGAAGTCGTGATTGGACTCTTCTGACGTATTTAAGTACATTATTCTCATATTTTAATTTAAATATGAATGAATGGGTCATGGTGAAGGGACGTATAAAGGTGGTGCCGAGTAACTCAGTGTCCACGAGTAATTGGTATCGGTCTGGGACCAAGACATAGGAGCAAAATGACCTAAGGTAGCAATTTCGTAGGTTGACGGCTAGTCAACAGGACCCTTGGGTTTAAGCGTCATAGCTTGGTATCGAGGCTTAGGTATCACAGTGCACAGGGCTTGAGGGGCATGGGCCTAGGCCAGGACATTTATGGTGCATCTAATACCAGCGTCACAGCTTGGTATCAGAGCATAGGTATATGAGTACCTAGGGCTTGGTGGGTATGGGTTTAGGACATGCAGTTATAGTACAAAGCTTAGGTTATGAATGCCTAGGGCTCGATGTCTGATATCAGCGTCATAGCTTGGTATCAAAGTATTCGTCGTGTATTCTTGTGAATCGATGTATGATGATTGTGTTACATAATGTGTGTTATACATTGTGTGGATTATATGCATGATAGGTTGTATATAGAAACACTAGGGTTAGAGAACATAACCTTAGGGATTCAGAAAATAAAAGAGCATGATAGTCCGGGATTTGATATGTCGGGATTGTGAGTTAGAGATCTCCTGGATATCGTGCAACCCGATACCCCTTCCTGTGTCCCATTCACTAGGATCCATAATTTAACAAAAATTGGACAGAGCCTCATTTGTACGTGCAACTCTATTTAAAACCCAACACGTCTGACAATCTGATCACTTGACCCTTGAGGGCGTATAACCTGATAGTACCATAGGGTCCATTCATGAGCGAAATTATTACAAGACCCATTTATCCACATTCATATAAAAACATGTCATACTATATTAAAAACAGTCCATATGAGTTCAATTACAACTCTTTACATATTAGTACATGCCAAAAATAAATTGTTCCAAATTATTTTACAAAAATAATTACAAAAGTAATTATAAAAGCCACACATCAGCTTTCTTCACCCTCACGGCCCCGGATGAGAATCGTCCACCGGCACAAGTCCCGCACTTGAAATGTTATCCTGTATAGGGTGAGCCACGCCTAGTAGAGTAAATCCTACAGAGGTTACTCCCCACCAAAGTGCACATGCATTACTTATACTTAACAATTTTTCATATTCGAGATCACGATTTCAAGCAAGATATGCAATCCTAGGTTGGGAATTCTACATGCCATATCATGTGCCATAAATGAGATGAGACTCACTCATGCATCATACAGAGTCTTCTGGGCTCTCACCACACAATGTAACGCCAATATATGGTTAAATTCGTCATTGATGGATTACATCCAATGATCATTTTCAAACAAAATTCATTTATTTATCAACCAAAAGCTTTTCGGATGTTACACCTCAAATGATCATTTCATTTACAAAACCATGTATCTTTAGGGCAACAAATTTCCAAGGTCTCACTGCTTGGGCTCCGTGCCTTCCGCCAGCACTTTGGACTTTGCCCAGTTAGGTGTTTGATCCAATCCGAGTCTTTCACCTGAGAGAGTATCTAGCCCTTCTTGCTATTACCCGACACAAGTTTTTACCATTTTATTCCATAGTGTGACTTTGTTGGGCTTTGCCTAACGGTACCAAGCCCACTCACTAATCACCAAGTGAGGTGATTAATTTTAATCATGCTCCTTTTGTAACACCCCAATTATACTATTAGTGTTATTGTAAAACCCGGGAAAATTAAAAATGTTCAAAAATGGCAAAATGATAATAATAATAATAAATTTCTAGAATGGTTCAGGGAAGCCTAGAAAATTCTCTACATCTCAGATGACGAAACGGGCTATGCAGTTAAATTCATCTCGCGAAATCTAGTGACCTAGAAAAATTTCGTCGAATTCTAAGACAATTAGACTTTTTTTACGAGTTTCTGAATGATAACTCGCACCGGTGGCTCAAGTGGCGAGGGTTTAAGAAATCTCGGAAGTCGAAATGACTTGAGCTAAAGTTCATTTTAAAATAAATTTAGCCGAAAATAAATAAATTATTTCGGGACAAGAACGGACTCGAATGAGAGATGGAGACATGGAAAATTAAAAAAAATAAAATCAAAAACTAAAAGAAGTAAAAAAGAAGGAGAGATGGATGGAGGAGGTTCATAGAAGAGAGAATTTTTTCTTTTCTTTGCTTCTCTACAGATCTACGAAAATGGATGTGGGTTTCGTCATGAAAGTCGATCCCACGTGAGCTACAGCGTGGAGTACCCAAAATCATGGAGTTGTGTTAAACTCCAAGAGGTAGAGAATTTTCCTACTTGAGTTATTTCTAGCTTAAAGGCCATTTAATGACTTGAGATTTGCTTAGAGGCCGTGAGATGCTGTAAATTTCAGTCCCAAATTTTTGGGGCTAAGTGTAGAAATTTTAGGAATTTTCGGGACTTTTTCGAGACGATCGAACTGAATTCGGAATTTGTTTTGAATGATTTAGGTTAATTTCGGAAATTTGTTTCGGATGATGGGATAGGATTTTAGATTGTTTTTAACGATCTGGGATGCAGGTTGAGGATTTAGTTTGATCCGGGACTAATGTTTTGGGTTTTATGGTGTCTTTGGTATCCACGATGGTCGATGTGGTAGTGAAGGACGATAGGTGCCACGATTAGTGCTTAGTGCTATTTTGAGCCCTATTCAAGATAGGTTTTGAGTGCTTTTTGCACTAATCATATGGTCATCAATTGTCATATGCATGTCCACTTAGTGTTTTGATTTGTTTCGAGATTGTTTTGGACGGTTTGCAAGTCTTGGGAACTTAGGTCGGTAAGCTTGGCTGTGTGTGATGAATGAGAATCCCGGTGAGGCAATGAAATGTCAAGATGCGTGTGAAGAATTGAAGTAGTGATGATGAATAAGTAACGGGAAGGGATGCGAGTAGCAAGCGGGCGGAAGCAAACCGGAAATTTGACATGTGAAGATTTAGCTAGGCCTAGCGAAATTTCGACCTTCAGCGGGGATTCATTGTTCTGCGAAAATTTGAATTGGTATCTCTGAATTTCGCTAGGCTAGCGAGAATTTCGCTAGATAGTGAGAGATTCAGCGTTCTAGCGAGATTTCTCAATTTAAGCTATCTCTTGTGAATTTAAACTGGGCTAGTAATTTTGCTAACATAGCGAGCCTATCTGTAGAAATTTCTGCCATAGCCAATCGGCCCTGTGTTTTTGGTATTTTTGGTTCCAAACGACCTCGTTTTGATAAATTACCATCTTGTCCCTATTGTAATTTCATATTTGAGGTAATTTTGTCATTTCACACTTTGGGATTGGCTATATAAGCCCCCTCAACTTTGTAACCCTAAGCAACTTTTCATTTATCTGGAGTTTCCCATGACTTTTTCATTTGGGGTTTTACTTTGCTCTCTTCTCTCTCCTCTTTCTTTTCATTTTCTCATTGCCAAACACCCCCTTTAGGATGACAACTCAAGGGATGCTTGGCTAAGCCTCATATTATGAAGAGGAGGGTTACTAGCTTGGTTTTTTGAGGCTACTACAGGTTATTATCATGCTTTGAATGTTATAGATGCTTGCATTTATGGTTCCAAACTTTCCAAACTAGGGTTTAATGCCATTTAATGTCTTTCTTTTTTTGGTAAATCTTGTCGTGCTTTAAAGTTGCAGTGCATTCTTAATGGTAGATGCATTGATATCAACTAGGTATCATTCACAGGACGTGGGAATGAGGTTAAATGCTAGGATTTCAAATTGAATGGGACTTTGAATGCTTAGTACTTGGGTTGGCTTCAGATAGGAGTGGTTTAGGGTTAGGTTTTATAGCTAAACAAAAGATTCGGTTTGGCTTTGATATATCAATTGCCTGTGCGAAAATAACAGGAACCTTGTAATACCCCATGTTATCAGCTAGTGACGAAGCCTTCAAGGTTGCCATTTCACTTTCATTTAAACCATTACGATTAACCGGTGAACAACCAACCTCCCTGTGTTTTTAACTAATCCAAAATCAAACAAAAAGCCTCACCATTTTCAAACAGTGCAAATCATTCGTAGGATGAAAACCCCATCCCACGTGTTGACCCTAGAACCGCTATCTGCATTAAGCTTATTTCGTGATGAGTATCTTAAATATATTTATCCTATGATTTAGTTAGTTTTTATAGTGTTTTTATGTTAAATAAGTGCCACATGCTCTAAGTTCACACTTGAGTCAGGTCATCATTTGGTGGAATTATGCAAAATTGGTGGAAAAAGCGCTCTGAAGCAGACGGGAGGCTACTGAATTTTGACATTTTCAGACACCATATGAGCTCCTATTGCATCCAAGCCATATATGGATGGATTCTAAACTTCACAGAATCTTTCGGGGATACGAATTTGAAAATTAGAGTTCGACAGAAGAAGTTATGCAAGTTAAAACTTGAAGAAAATCAGCAAACATTGCAACTTAGCCTAAGCAGGAGAATTCTGTATTTTTGACGTTTCAGAAATAATATGAGCTCATATTGCATCAAGTCATATATGGATGGATTCTACATGAAGATCTTTCCAACGGTCATAGAACACCCAAATGAGTTCATTATGACAAAGTTATCGCGCTACAGTTGGGCAAAAGCAATTTGCAACCCAACGTCAGGCGTTGAGAGACAACGTCGGGGCGTTGCGAAGCGAAGCATTCGGCGTTGCGGCGTTATACGACGTCGCGGCGTTCGGGGACAGTTTTAAGGTGGATTGTTAGCCCATTTTGAGCCCATAATGGAGGTTTTAAAAGCTGAAAGCAGTAGGGATCGAAGGAGGGCGATTTGGAGCGGTTTTTGGGCGTTTTGAGGGAGAACACTCCTTTTGAGTGGAAACACCTAGGGCTTGTTCTTGGGGAACTCTAGGAGTTCGTTCTTGGAAGAGGAAGAACACTTGGGGAAAGAAGAAGATAATGGAGGAGAAAAAAAGGGGCTTGTGCCAAATTTGTTTCTCTCTTTCCTTTGGTGCCTTTTGATAGTTATATTTACTTTTCACTTGTATGTTTTAATTAGTTTTCTTAGGGTTTCGTGTAACCAAAGACATATTTGTATGAATCTCTCCTAATTTATATTGATTGATGTTTTATTTCATATTTATGTTAATTATTTCATTTAGATCTTAATGCTTGTGGATATTTGGCCAAATATTTGTGAGTGTGAGTTGAGATTCAAAATCGAAGTGAGTTAAAAATTAGACCATGGATGATTTACCATCTAATTATCATAAGATAGAAGATATAAGTGAGATTAGGTGTGGTATTAAGATTTATAGGGTTAAGTAATTATAGTTTATAGTAGTTTGACGAATGCGATATAACATTTTCTGGGTAGTGTGCGAATGCTCGAGAGATTCGAATATACATAGTTAAATCGCCATCTTCATGATGAAATTGACCATCGATTAGTGGGTTAGGAGATTCATACATCATTGTTTGGTGAAATCTATACCTTATAGCTTTAGTCTTTATACGAGTCATTCTTGTGCAGATTAGTGTCTTTAGTTTCTATAGATTTTCCAACATCCAAATAAAGCATAGGCTAGATTAGAGTGGGTATAAGTAACCTAATTCTCCGTGGGAAACGATACTCACTTATCATTATATTACTTGGCGGCAACGTGCGCCGCATAGGCGTACATATATACACATCACGTTTCGGCCTATCGCTACGGCGTTAGGAGGAACATAGAGAATATAAAATTTGTTGATTAGCATCACCTACGTGACACGAATCATGCCACACTGTTTTATATGGGTCCGAGATTTGGGCCATTTTGTGTGTGTTGGAAAAATAAATAGCATGATGTTGTGTGTAAAAATCATGTTAATATATACTTCCTTGGCGTAATGCTGCGAAATTGTGATAAATGAAAATTATATGTAGGAAATATAATATCAGAGATTTACAAATGTTGCATATGGCTCTATTGTGCATGTGGCATGACATAGCATGAAATGGCATGATTGCATTTCATATGCACGGTTACATCGCGTCGAGTCAGGCGTGGGTGCATAGTACTGTTATTTACCATTCTTGGTGAATGTGTAGTGAGTTCAGAAATGAGACAACGTCCAAAATCGAGACTCACGGTTGTATACAATAATAATAATAAATCATGTGTGGTTGGGTGAAGCAAGATGGGGCATTTCTCCTCCAAGGTGAAAGACCCAAATTTTATTCTTGGTCAGATATATGTCAGTGATGAAAGTTATATAATCGGAAAGGCGTGCGAAGCTTGTGGTGAGACGCCGGAAATTCGCAACCTAAATAAACACAAGAGATTTGATAAATTAAAATTGGAGGGTTGTCCAATGGTTTAAGTCATTGGGTGAAATACCAATGGCTGGTTTTTCAGGGCATGAGGAGTCTCATCTCATGCATGACACGGAACATTCTATATAGGATTGCATTATTTATATGGAATATGATTTGATGTTTTATGTACGCCATTTCATGTGCACTTAGGCGGGGAGTAGCCCTTGTGGGAAATTTTCTCTTGGGCATTGCTTACCGTTGTAGGACCCCTTTTCAGTATAGGGGGTGTCTGAGAGACAGTTCTCAATAGGGCCGTGATTGTGAAGAAGAGTAGACATGTGGCCTTGACAATACTTTTATAAAAATATTTTATAACAAGAATTGTAATTAAATTCTTTTGGACTATTATAAATAGTCGGGTAATATAAATATAATTAAGAGGCTAGTGATCAGTTTCTTATGGACTATAATTAAGCGTTTTATTTTCATATTTTAGATTTAAATGTGAATAAATGGGTCTCGGTAAAGGGATGTATATTGGGGATATGGACAGATGAACCATGTGGGGTCAATACTACTTCTGTTGAGACCCTGGATGGGTTATGATTATATTGTTATACAGGTTGTATGTTGGGTAGAGCTCCCCAAACAAAGGAAACTCTGCTCGATTTAAAAAAAAAATATGGATCCCGATAAATGGGACACAATAGTGTAGTATCGGGTCACCCGAAATCCATAGGAATTCCGCGGGTTGATGGGTTGTGAACGGGACCCTCGGATTTGGGGGTGTCACAACTTGGTATCAGAGCTTAGGTAAACGATTACCTATGAAGCTCGAATGTGGGTATCCACAAGTATAGTCCTGATACTAGCTCATCTCAGTTAGGTATCAAGAGTTTAGTATAAAATCTCTAGGGTTGGGCATGGGTCTAGATCATGCATTGTTGTGTGTTGCGTGTTTTGTGCTTAACATGCTGTGTGATATGTGTGGTGATTTGCATGAATAATATGCATGGTAGATTGTATATGAAACTGTAGTTGAAAGCATAACATAGGGGTTGAAAAACAAAATGAACATATTAGTTCGGGAACTAATTTGTCTTAATTAATCGGCATTATGCACTACTAAAGGAAAAGGGATGAGCGGTGTAGTTCATGATGTTAAAGTCTCTTAGTGGTTGGCACGTACACTATAGGTAGACTGGGATAGAAATTTGAGAACTCTATTGCTATCTGACACGTGTAGATGGCTAGTAGAGGAAAAGGACGTCGGGGCGGTGGGCAGAGTAACTCACGACCCTTAGGCTTTGATCATCAGGACCTTCATAAGAGGGCATTGTTGTGCATTGCTACACTTATGCAGTGTTAGTTGGACCCAGAAACACATGTACACATTGCCTCTTATTGCAGACTATTGTCTAATCCCGACAATTATGCCGTAAACTTATTGAGACTACATCAATAAATTGTTATGGATCAAAACACCTATTCAAATTTAAGACTTATTACCCAAGGACTATTGTCTAATCTCTGATCAAAATAAACCATTAAACTTGAGTGAGTTTCTTTATGTATCACTTTATTCAAAATATTTTATAGAGTAAACCGTTTTTCGTGTGGTTTTTGATCGATGCTGCAAGTGCATAGGTCGACAAATAATAAATGGTTAAGTCAGATCTTGATCCA
Source organism: Tetrastigma voinierianum (assembly GCA_016808115.1). NCBI lineage: Eukaryota > Viridiplantae > Streptophyta > Magnoliopsida > Vitales > Vitaceae > Tetrastigma > Tetrastigma voinierianum. The sequence goes on along the minus strand of JAEQBH010003242.1, from coordinate 132,857 downwards.
CGAGATCTAGAGAATTTTTCAATCAACTACTCGACTAATTAAGCTCCATCTTATTTGGACGATATTACGATATGTGAGATTTGCTTTGACTGACTTGAAAGGAATGATGTAAAGAAAATGAATGAATAACAAATGAATTGAATATTGAAATATCAAAATAACCAATTTAGATTCTTGATTATCTCTAAAGAAAACATTGAATAATCGGCTATTGTGAAGAATCGATTCCTGATTGATCTTGTAGCTTTTGTTTCGAACTGATTCTTAAAACTAGTCGAGGATTAACATAGTGTATTTGGATCTCTCAAACCACAGTTCATCATCTCACATAACCGTTTCTCTCGAACCTGAGGGTGGGATAACTACTTTTCATGGTAGCAATTACACTTTGGTATTTTCTTGTTACGGGTATTTTCTTTCTGATACTTCATACCACATGACATGGCTGAGACTGGCTCATGATTTAGTCATTGAAGAGGTTGCACTATCTTGGTTCCTCACCCTCAAAATTAGAATAGATTACTCTTTCCTTGATTAAGATCACTTGTGGCCACGGGATCGAATTCATGACAATCGGAATTGAGGTGAAATACCTATATACTTAAATTAATAACTTCGCTCGGCTCATTCTCGGTTCTGATGAGAAGAGGATGTATTGTTTTAAATATACGAGCGCATTCGGTCGGCAATGCTCCAGTTGATGCCTTCGAAATTATTTCTTACTCGGGTGCATTCTCATTTCACCAGAGGGCCTCACGGAAATCGAGCTGAAACTGACCTCGTTATGAGTCTGAGTAAGTGGGATCAACTCCAAGAACACGCAAAACCTGGCATTCGATGATTTAACATCGAAGTTCGGCTATAATGAATAAAATCTTTGCGGGAAAGATTATTTCGACAATAACGTCAATTGATGGAAAATTTGGGTTTCTAAATTCTTGATTATACCATACATTGGCTTCTTGATCCACGAAAACCCTTTGTAAATCGAAACTAGGTGTTGAAATCCCAAAATTTGTCACGAATTCAATACAGACTGATGAATTTTAAGAAATATACATCTGCATTATTTCTGATCCTTCACATTCTTCAAGTCTGAATTAGAGCGAAATACAAACTAATCTAATCTAAAATGAAATGGAAGAAGAAAACGAAAACAAAGAAAGAAAGAAATAAAATAAAATAAAAAATACGAGGCCTTCAATGACCGGATCTCTCTTTTAAGTCGCGAAGTTTGCACTAATTTGGTAGCGGCCCATTGTTATAGGGTTACGAGTTGGGCCTAATTCAATCTGAGTCTTTTGTGGATTTCCCGATGGGCGCGTATTCTTTGTTGGTGTGACCTCGGAATCACTTAATCGACATCGATTAGTTTGGCACTTGTTGCGGCATTTATCAATAAGTCATGGCGTTCCTTTGTTTTCTTGAAGGCATCTTGTATGCCGACGGAATCAATGTCGCGACATCAACCTTAGCTCATGACTTTGACCCGATGGTTTGCAGAATTCGCGGCAGCAATCTCTTTGTTGCGACATCAACTTAAGCGCAATCTTAAGATGTCGCTACATCAATCTCTGGCCAGCAGTGGCGTTGTAGCTGCACCTATTTATTTGTTTGTTCGATGTCGCGACGCCGATCCCTTAATCGCTGACATCGGTTAGAGTCTTTGGAAGCGACGTGTTCTGATGTGCGACCGGGATCGATGTCAGCGACATCGCGCTCTTGAGTACGTTCCTAGTGTCGCGACGCCGATCTCTTGTCGCGACATCAGCGCCCAAGTCTCTGACCTTGGGCTTGTGATGGCTGCTTATGTCGGCGACGCCGACTTTGGTCTGCAGGTTTATTTATTGCGTGCTTCGGCGCCATTCTCTTGTCGCCCAGCGACTAATGTTTTGAAGTTTTCCCGCGATGGTTCACGATGTCGCGACATCAATCTCTTGTCAGCGACGGCAAAGGCGCAGCCTTGGTAGAAAGTCTTGTATCGCGACCTCGATTTCTTGTCAGCGACATGGATCTTATGCGGCTTCAGCGGTTTGCTTTGGTGTCATGACGTCGATCCTACATGCGTACGGCTTAAATCACATCAGTCTCATCTTTTCAAACCTGTCATAGCGTCAAGGTGCTTCTCTTGTCACTACCTCCATTCCTTGTCGCGACATCGATCTTCGTCGCGACATCACGATGTTGTCGCGACATCATTTCTTAAGTCTTTGGTTAGTCCTCAGTTGCCTACATTGTAATGCTCCCGACCTGCATCTAGTTTCCTTTGAATTTTCACGATGTCGCGTCTGCATTCTTGGACAATGCAAGCCCAAAGCTATGACATTAGTTACCGAACACTTTCATTTACGCCTGCCATTTTACGTATTTTTACTCCACCGATTCTTTGCATTTTTCTCTTTGCTTTTCTTCTTTCTTTCCCTGCTCCTTGCTATATAACAAATTGGTGAGTTTCTTCGTAATTACGCATATTAATTATTCATTTGGATGAAAATTAAGCAGAAAAATGGATTAAAATAGATGACTTTTAAGCTCATCGGCGAATATTTATTTGCTGCCACCATAGCACAAAGTATTTGGTGCAATTGGGAACAGGGGTTAAGTAACCTCGGAGGGTTCGAGGCACATGATTCTCGACCCTGAGGAGGAGGCTTGGGATGGTGTGGTCTGTTGTTTTGATTAATCCAGGAAGGATCGAGCGCTAGTGCTAAGAGGAAGGAGAATCAATCTTCTTCTGGATTACAGGAAGAGCGGAAGACTTACGTTTCGTGCAATTTGAGGATAGACGCAGCTATCAAGGTGAAGGCGAGTGGGAGCTTCTAGCCAGACGAGGGGCGAGATGACTATCTTTACCACTTGCCATCAACTTTGGACATATGGCGGGATTGCCCTTAGAGGCGGGGATCCACAGGTTGGGGACACACGGCCCGGTCGTCGATAAGACTTGCCAGTGCGGAGTTTGTTCCTCCTTACCCTAGCATGAGCCAGGGGAATCGATGTCGTCTGGTCTTCTTGTGACACTGCTTCTTCGTAGATGGGCCCTGGGCCAAGGCATGGGTCGGGGTCGGGGGCCCAGAGATTTCGGGCTAAGACATCGGGGCCTAGGGGCTTGTCTGTTTGTGGTGTCGCGGGGCGGAAAACGTAGATCGTATGATATATAGGAATGCGTTTCCGGCTCTCCTGAGAGTGTTGTTTAAATTTGGATGCATCATATCCATGCTTATAGTTGCATAATGAGAGAAAAGTTTGGGCTTAGAGGTTGAAACCTTGGAAAAGCCGTTGTATGTGAATTCTTCTTCCCTAGGAACTCGGGTGAGTGTTGATCAAATATGTCGGGATTGTGAGTTAGAGATCTCAGGGACTTTGCTCATAGTGGACCTTCGGGTGAAGGACATATCAAATTTTGATGTCATTCTTGGCATAGATTGGTTGACGGCACACCAAGTTGTCATTGATTGTGATAGTATGAGGATTACTGCCTACACACGAGACGGTAGTTGTGTGACTTTCCAGGGGGAGAAGCATGGTGGCACTGGGCCAGGTGCATGACTCGGATGGGTGGGCGAGTTGATGGGTTGGCTACTTAGGCGCACCGCAGAGGATGAGGGGAGACGGGATTTGAGTTTACCTCGAATGGTTTGCGAGTATAAGGATGTTTTTCCGGATGACCTGCCAGGGTTACCTCTGCATAGGGATGTGGACTTTGTCATTGAGTTACACCCTGGTACGTCACCCATTTCTATGACTCCTCATGGATAGCCTTGCTAGGTTGAGTTACGGGAACTAAGTTCATTGCAAGAATTGTTCAGACAGGTTTTCATTAGGCCAAGGCACTTCACCTTGGAGCGCTCCTGGTTCTGTTACTAAGAAGAAGTCAGAATCGAGTGGAATGATCGGTGTGAAGGCATTTCGAAATTGAAAATGGGGCTTACTCTGACTCATAAATGCGATGAATCTCGGAATAGGGACCAGAGGAATTCACAAATTATATGTGATCTGTCAAGGAGGGTTGTAACCTTAGTTTGAACGAGATAAAATGTGAGCAAAATTACCACACATGGTTTGGAGTTGACATAGTCACTGCCTTAAAAGATTTAGCCCTTGTACGTATGTTGACGAGTTTGAGGTATTTTCTTACCCTGAGTCTAAAGTATATTTCACACGAATGGGACTCAACATAAGTCAAACCGGATGAATTGGGTATACGGAGGACTATATGATTTCACTTTGCATTACCATCTGGTAAAGGGCAAATGTAAGTGTAATACTTTTCGATCCAGTCAATAGAGTATTGGCCCAGTGTAGTTTCCACTGAGTGGCCAGTGCTCGAGGGGCGCTATAGGATGGTTTGTTTGTGATACAGGTGATCAGGCTCAGGGAGCACTAGGGAGTTTGGTAGTTATGCCATCCCTACCGAGCAGGGTAATCGAGTCCTAAGGGCAGGATGCGGAGATATTGTCCATCAGGGACCGGGTATAGTCAAGTACGGGTGTGAAGGTGGGCAAATCCACCGCCGGATGGTAGTCGCCGTTATAGGGGGACCCGAGGTGCGAGTGACGAGTTTAGAGTGTAGTCTGGTGATCGGGCTCGGGGGGCCTTTAGGAGTTTAGTAGTTATGCCATCCCTACAGAAGGCGAGTGTCGGAGGTCCTAAGGGCGGGATGCGGAGATGTGTCCATCGGGGGCCAGGGAGTATAGTCAGTCTGGTGTGAGAAAATTTGGGCCATCCACACAGATGGTAGTCTTCGTTATAGGGGACGGGTCGTGGTTCCCCGGTGACCCGTCGAGAGAAGATCCCAGAGTTCCCTTGCTCTCTTGTTTTTGCTGTCATCCAAGTGGCCTGAAGATGCGAGATCTTCGTTGCCGGTATTGATGGAGAGGGATGAAGCGATTACGTTGGAGTTTTCTTTGCGATGTTTCATGACGGTGGCGAGCATCGAAGCGTGAGCTACTCCAGCCATTAGAAGTGGGCGAGTGGAAGTGGGAGCGTGTTACGATGGATTTGTGACCCCTTTGCCACGGACACAAGCGGAGGCATGATGCCAGTATGGGTTATAGTGGACCGGCTCACTAAGTCGGCACACTTTACGCGATATGGATATTCCCTCATTGGAGGAATTTTGTCGGTTATATATTCGTGAGATTGTCCGACTACATAGAGTGTCAGTCTCTATCGTATCGAACAGGGATCCCAGATTTACAGCACACTTTTGGAAGAGTTTCCAAAAGGCCATGGGGACACAGTTGATGATGAGCATGACATTTCATTCTCAGACAGATGGTCAGTCAGAGAGGACCATACAAATTTTAGAGGACATGCTGCGTGCATGTGTCTTGGATCTCAAGGGTAGTTGGGAGGAGCATTTACCCTTATATGGGAGGCCATGTCGATCACCGATATGTTAGACATAGATGGGAGAGCATTCTATCACTGGTCCAGATCTGATTAGAGACACCTTTGAGAATGTGGATTTGATTCGAAAGTGCCTTCTTATGGCTCAGAGCAGACAAAAGAGCTACGTTGACAGACAGCGTCGACCTTTAGAGTTCAAGGTGGGTGATCACGTCTTCTTGAAGGTGATACCTAAGAGAGGAGTGGTCATATTCGAGCGAGGAAAATTTAGCGCGGTATATCGGGCCGCGAGATACTTTCGAGAGGGTGAGCCTGATGCTTATCGGTTAGGCGCTACCATCGAGTTATCGGTGTCCGTGAGGTGTTCACGTCTCCATGCCAGTATACTCGGATCTAACTTTCGTGTAGTAGATTGGGGAGAGATTACTGTTGACATTGATGGGACCTTCGAGGAGGGATGGTGTATCTTGGATAAGCGGGATCGGGTTTTGCGGCCTTGAATCGTGCGCTTAGTAAAGTGTTGTGGCAGCAGGGGGTGGGGATGAGGCGATTTGGGAGCGAGAGGACACGATCACGAGTCACCTATCTTTTCTGTTGAGGATGATGGTGTGTTGTCTAATATTAGAAGTCCCAATATTGGAACTATAATGACTATTGCGTATGCATGTGCTTGGTATTGTGCTAATATGCATGAATTTCGGGGACGAAATTCTGTTAAGGTGGGAAGAATGTAAAACTCGGGAAAATTAGAAATTTTCAAAAATGGCAAAATGATAATAATAATAATAAATTACCAGAATAATTCAGGGAAGCCTAGAAAATTCTCTACATCTCGGATGACGAAACGGATTGTGTCATTAAATTCGTCTCGTGAAATCTAGTGACCTAGATAAATTTCATCGAATTCTGAGACAAACGGAATTTTTTTATGAGTTTCTAAGTGATAAGTCGCACAGTGACTTCAGGGACGAGATTTTTACAAAAATATCGAAAGTCGGGAAATGACTTGAGCTAAGTTCATTTAAAATAAATTTAACTGAAAATAAATAAATTATTTCATTTCAAAAACGGACCCGAATGAGAGATAGGGCATGGGAAAGAATTATCAAAGATAAAGTAAAAAATGAGGGACGGACGGAGGAGGTTTGTAGAAAGGGAGAGATAATTTTTTTCTTTTCTTTGCTTCTCTCTAAGATCTACAGAAATCGGACCGTAGGTTTTCGTCGGAGCAAGATGGAAAGTCGATCCACACATCAAGAGCTACGCGTGGGTACCAAAATCATGGAGTTTCGTCAAACTTCAAGAGGTAGGGAATTTTCCTACTTGAGTTATTTCTAGCCTAAAGGCCATTTAATGGCTTGGGATTTGCTTAGAGGCCGTAAATTTTAATCCTAAATTTTTGGGGCTGAGTGTGGGAATTTTTTCGGACAGTCCGGGCTGAATTTCGAAACTGTTTTCGGACAGTTCAGGTTGAATTTTCTAGAATGTTTTCGGACAGTCCGGACAAGATTTTTGGAATTGTTTTAAGGTAGTCCGGGACTTGGTTGAGGTTTGGTTTGATCGAGGCCCAGTGTCTTCGGGTTTTGTGGTGTGTTTGGTATCCATGATGAATTCAATCTGGCCAGTGAAGGGACGAGGTGCCTGTTTATATAAGTATGAGATTTGGGTCATTTTGTGTGTTATTGTTGGAAAAATAAATAGCACGATGTTGTGTGTAAAAATCATGTTAATATATACTTACTTGACGTATTAACATGGAAATTGTGATAAATGGAAATTATATGTAGGAAATATAATTATCCGAGATTTATAAATGTTGCATGTAACTCTTATTGTGCATGTGGCATGACATAGCATGAAATGGCATGGTTGCATTTCATATGCATGGTTACATCGCGTCGAGTCGGGCGTGGGTGCATAGTACTGTTATTCACCATTCTTGGTGAATGTGTGGTGAGCTCGGAAATGGGACAACGTCCAAAATCGAGACTCATGGTTGTATGATAATAATAATAAATCACGTGTGGTTGGGTGAGCTTGAGGTGGGCGAGATCCCACCAAGGTGAAAGACCCAAATTTTATTCTTGATCAGACATTTGTATCCAACGATGAAAGTTCGCGAAAGTGTCGGAAGGCGTGTGAAGCCTGCGGTGAGACGCCGAAAATTCGCAACCTAAATAAACACACGAGATTTGATAAATTAAAATTGGAGGATTGTCCAATGGTTTAAGTCATTGGGTGAAACACCAATGACTGGTTTTTCAAGGCATGAGGAGTCTCATCTCATGCATGACATGGAACATTCCATATAGGATTGCATTATTTATATGGAATATGATTTGATGTTTTATGTATGTCATTTCATGTGCACTTAGGCGGGGAGTAGCCCTTGTAGGAGAATTTTCTCTTGCGTTCTTACCCGTTGTGGGACTCCCTTTCGAATGCGAGGGGTGTACGGGAGACGACGGCTCAACGAGGCCGTGATTGTGAAGAAGGCTGACATGTGGCCTTGACAATACTTTTATAAAAAGTATATTATGTAAAAAAAAATTGTAATTAAATTCTTTTGGACTATTGTATAAATAGTCGGGTATATAAATATGGTAGAGAGCTAGTGATTGGACTCTTAGGGATTTGTAATTAAACGTTTTATTTTCATATTTTAAATTTAAATGTGAATAGATAGGTCCGGTAAAAAGGATGTATGTGGGGATATGAACGAGATGAAGCCATGTGGGAATTGATACTATACAGTGAGACCACTGGATGGGTTATGATTATATTGTTATACATGTTGTATGTTAGGTGAGCTCCTGGAACAAAGGAGCTCTGCCGTTTTAGTATATGGATTTTGATAAATGGGACACAACAGTGTGGTATCGGGTCACTTGAAATCCACATGAATTCCGCGGTTGACGGGTTGTCAACGGGACCTCAGGATTTAGGGTGTAACATTTATGACATGTGTAGGGTATAATATAAGTTAAATTTGCATTTTTCAGAAATTTAGTGCTAAGTGTGAAAAATGGTAATTTGAAAAATTCAGGACTCAAAGGACATAATATAAAAAAAGTATATGCTATTGTAGAATTTTAATAAGTTGGATTTACAAATAGAATGAAAGTGGAGGACTAAAATACGAAAATTTAAACTAGGGCTAAATTCTCTTTAAGCCAAATAATGCCTTCTAAGAAAGGGAAAAGTTCTCATTTGTTGGCTTTAGGAGTTCTAGGGCTACGGTTTGGAGAAGAAGAAATTTTTAGGTTGCTTGTCCTCCATCTTTAGGTTTTACTTGTTCAAGTAAGAAGAAAAGAAGAAAATAAAGCTAAGTGGAGTTTTTAAGAAGATCTCAAGGAGAAGAAAGAAGAGGAAGAGGGTAGAGCATGACGTTTTTGGCAAGTAGATCTAAGGTCTGGGATCCTAACCTTGTTTGTGTTTATATTTTGATTTCGTAGTCTTGTTGTTTTGGTTGTGACCTCTAATGAGGAACAATTTGTGTGAAAAAGGTAAGTAGGGTTTTATGGGGAGATTATGTCAAATTTTCCCTAGACCCTATGTTCTTGTTTTGGCCATAACTTGTCTCACTGATCTCCAAACTGAATAATTTTATTTTGTAAGGAAATTTAAGACCCATGGACTACATTTTCCTAGAAGAGACCTAGATCGAATTCCTGTCCTAAAACCGTTGAAATTGAGTTTGAAGTCAGGCTCTTGGAACAGTCCCCTAAACTGGAGTAATTCCGGTTTTTTGAATCATAACTTCAGTTTTGTTGATTCAAATTTCTGTACAAACTAGACATCCGGTAGAACAACTTTTATGAAGGAAGTATAGCCAAATTTAGTTCCTATTGTTACCAAAAATTCGTCAAAGTAAGGGAACAATTATGTCCTTGAAACCTGTCTTGGAACAGTTCGGATGTCAGGACCATATCTCCCAATTTAAAAATCCAAATGACCTAATTTGTGAGCTATAGAAAACTTAAAACATATAGGAATATTTGATTAGAAGATCACTTTGTCTAAAAATAATCTCGTTTACAGGGTTAAAATTGTAGTTGAAAATGGACTTGGGACTTGCCTCGCACTGTTTAGGCAGAATTGGTTCATAATGTAGGCATTTGCCTAACCTCCTTAGTTGTTGCCTGTAACACCCCAAAATATACCCTAGTCGTTTTTAAACATAAGTAGGGTATATTATAAGTGCATTTTGAAATTTTTTGCAATTATTATTTTGCTAAGTGAGAAAATTTTGAAACCTGAAATTTGTACAAGATACAAAGGGCAAATGTGGAATTTGTGAAATAAGGACCTAAGGGTTAAATGAAAATGAGCTTAAATGCTAAAGTGATTTAAATGTTAAGTAGTATGTTAAATGGGAGTGATAGGAGACTTAAATGCCAAAAATGAGAAATGAGACTAAGTGTAGAAAGCCAAACATGACCTTACACTTAAATGGGGTTTAAAGACCAAATTTTGGTCTAGAAAAGCTCATTCTTAAGCAAATCCCCTTTTTTGGAGAGAAAGAGAGGAGAAAAGGGGAGAAGAGCTACAACTTGAAGAAAATCAAGTTTTGGTTGGGTTCTTCCCGTTTCTTGCTCGCTGTGATCAAGCGACTTAGAAGTGAAGATTTGAAGAGGTTAAGGTAGAAAGCAAAGACCTTTCCTTTTTGTGATTTTGATTTTGGAAAAGCCTTAACTTAGGAAAAAGAGGTTTTGGTAGTTCTAACCATTATTGGAGTGGTTTGGGTAGGATTCCATGGTGGATTATGAGGTACATGAGTTTGAATGAAGTTATTTGAGTTTTTGGGGGTGAGAAATGGAAAAATCTGCCATTTTAGGAGTAGAACCATTGATCGCGATAGAGGTGAGTGCGATGCCGATCAAAGTGGTACCGGTACCCATTCATAGAAAAGGGTTGGTACCGGTACTGATCAAGTAGTACCCGATGTCGAGGCTTTCGGTAGCCACGATTTTGTACCCTTGCATTGGTAAGCTGAATTCATACCATGATAGTATAAGAGCCTAATAAATGACTAATGGGGGTTGAATAAGAGTGAAACTAGCGAAAAACACACCGTACCTCGCGGCAATCATGACAAACCAATACCCTATGATAAGATAGTAAGTTTCTAAACACATATAATTGTAGGACTGCCTAAGACCGGATATTGAATGACATGACACCTGTTACGTGGGCAGACACGTATAGTACTTCTGTACTCTCTGATTAGTGCGACGACACTCTTTGACCGTGCTTCGACACATTTAATACTTGATTACTCTACGATTAGTGCGGCGGCCTCTCTAACCATGCTTGACACATTTAGTACTTGGTCTCTCGATTAAATGCGACACTCTCTGTAGCCGGCCTCACCTTCACGCTCGGCACCTCGAGTGCTATATCGTACCTTCGGTACTTATTGTGTTGTGTCCTACTCATTTCTTATTCTTGGTCTAGGTAGTCAAACAGTTATATGATAAGAGTCTAAATAACGAATAAGAGTAAAGTAATGTACATTGTTCTGCTCTGAATGTACCCTACAGATACCTCTTGTACAGAAGTATAAACTCACGCCAGTACCTATGGAATTTATCTGTATAAGTAAGCTCTATAACTCTATAGAATGCGATAAGTATAAGTACGCTATAATGCAAATTATAAGCTCTGTGGTACCTACGGGTACCTCCGTGCAAGTATAAACTCTGTGTAATTCCTATGGGAGATACGAATAAATATAGTCACTATAAGTACAAGTATAAGCTCTGTGTACTTGGTGCCATACAGTATAAGTTCACAATAACTCCTATGGGAGATCACGAATAAGTATAAATCTGTATAAATGTAGTATAAACTCTACGTAGTACTACGGGTGCCTCCATACAAGTATAAGTTTTGTAACTCCTACGGGAGGTCTGAATAAGTATAAGTCTGCTATAGAAGTAAGTATAAGCTACGTAGTGTACTTACGGGTGCCTTCAATACAGTATCAGTTACGTAACTCTACGGGAGATCTGAATAAGTGTAAGTATGCTAAAAGTACAAGTATAAGCTTTATAGTACCTACGGGTACCTCCGTACAAGTATAAGTTCTGTAATTCCTACGGGAGATTTGAACAAGTATAAGTTTGTTATAAGTACACATATGTGTATAAGTTTATTATATGAATTCATGAAAAACTCTGATATCTGTTATTGTTATATACTTACTCTAAATGAGTAGTAGTGCATGTGTATGCGTATAAGTTATATGTTTTCCACTAAGCGTTACGCTTAGCACGGGTTTTAATCCGTGTAGGTATAGAGGAGGACGTTCGCAATATTCCACATACCGCTGGGCCAACAAACTAGTAGGAGTCCATCACAGTAGGTTTTATGCTCTGATTATGTAAATGTAAATGTACAATTTTTTTTTGTATATGTATATCTAAATGGGACTCAGGACTGTATGTATTGACACTGTGTACACCACTGCAGTGGTAGTTTTATTTTTGTAACTTTGTATATGATATTTTGATTCGAGGTTATAAGACTTGGAACCACCAATATGCGAGAAAAAGCGAGTAAAGAGACCCGGTATAGTTGCCCACTTAAATACACCTAGACGAGGTTGGGGGTGTGACAATAACAATAATGAGATTAATGCATTAATGTTACATGAATTAGTGCAAGTCCATTAAAACGATCACGATAAATATGTGAAAGAACCTATGTTAAGGATACTGGTATGACTAATCTGGAAACATAAATAACTGAATGCCTGCTTATGTCCGGGTAGTGGATAGATAGGCATGCCTATAGGGATCTTTGATGCTACAACTTACCGTTCTATAGGCTCCATTTGGGTCATTACTTGGGCCTCGTTTTGGTCATACTCTGCTCTGTTATCATTGTCCTGTATAGTGATGTACCTACGGGTACTTATTGTTCTGTTTCTCGTTATCCATTTCCATTGGAAGATGCAGGCATAAGGCTTTGGTTATAAAAACAAAAATATATATGTAACACCCCAAATTATACCTTAATAGTTTTATGACATGTTTAAAGTAAAATGTAAGTCAAATTGCGTTTTTCAGAATTTAGATAGTGTGAAAAAGAGTATTTGAAGTAATTTACTATCAATGATTGAGTTAGGTATAAGTTGTAAAACTTGGGAAAATTAGAAAATTTCAAAAATGGCAAAATGATAATAAAATAAATTGTCAAAGGATTCGAGGCACAGAAAATTCTCTAGATCTCGGATGGCCCAGAAACGGACGGCGCCAGTTAAATTCGTCTGCCAATCAGTAATGCAGAAAAGTTTCGTCGAATTCTGAGATAAGAGAAATATTTTTATGATTTTCTGGGTGATAAGTTGCCAGTGACTTAAGGGACGAGATTTTTACGAAAATCTCGGAAGTCAAGAAATGACTTGAGCTAAGTTCATTTAAAATAAATTGAATTAAAAAGAAATAAATTATTTCGGGGTAGAAACGGACCCGAATGAGGCAATATGAGCCATGTATTCAAAAAAAGAAAAAGATAAAAGATAAAAACGAAAATAAAATGAATGAAAGTAAAAAAGTGGAGGATATTTCGGGAGAGTTAAAGCATGAAGGAGAGAGAATATATATATATATATATATATATATATATATATATATATATATATATATATATATATATATATATATATATATTTTTTTTTTTTTTTTTTTTTTTTTTTTTTTTTCTCTTCGCTTCTTTCTAAGATCTACAGAAATCGGACTGTAGATTTCATGGGAGCAAAAGGCAAAGTCGGTCCACACATCGAGAGCTACGCGTGGATACCAAAATCTTAGAGTTTCGTCAAACTCCACAAGGTAGGAAATTTTCCTACTTGTGTTATTTCTAGCCTAAAGGTCATTTAATGACTTGAGGTTTTTAGAGGCGAGAAGTAAGTAAATTTGATCCAGAATTTTAGTAGTATAGGAATTTTAGGAATTTTGAATTGTTTTGGGCTGATCAGGCAGGATTTTAAGCTTGTTTTGGGTAGTTCGGGACTAGGTTGAGGTTTGGTTTTGATCCCGAGACTGATGTCTTCAGGTTTTGTGGTGTGTTTTGGCATCACAGTAATTCGGGGACGAACCGTGAAGGGACTAAGAGGTGCCTTGTTTTATGTGGGTCTGAGAAATCAGATTGTACAATATTGAGATGTTTTGATATTTTAATAAAATTCCTGTTGATTAACAAATTGATTGTTTTTGGGTTCACGAATTGATATACTGAAAATTGTGTTTGCGTCATTTCCTGTTAAGCATGAAAATTATGAGTGTCTTGTATGTACAAGGATCAAATGACCAATTCTGTTTTTCTCCCAAGAACAACAATGCATGAAAAATAAGGGAACAAACTAGTAAACTGGAATCAGGAGTTGCAGCCTGAATATTTAAAATCCAGTTTAGATTGCAAGAATTGGAAAAATGGATATTCTTTGAAGGGACAAATGCTTGATTGAGAAATTGTGTAAATAAACGGTGAATAAATCTGAGTTTTGAAGAAATAATACACTTGGTCATAAAACTCATGAAACTTTGAGAGGAATTAGGAACATCTTACGAGAATTCATGATTAGGTCCACGTGGTCCACAGAACTTGTTAGATTATTGATTGAGGCGAAATCTTAGGTAAAAAGCGGCCACGAAGTGATAGGCCATCCTTGGCCGGTTGAGCTTTTTCAAGCCTACCCTCGATATATGCTAAAGCATACCCTCTAGTTCCATGATTGAGCCAAACAAGCCTTAATTCACTTCAAATGACAGCAGCGAAAACTGAATCCCTTCCTTTACTTGATAATCTGCTGACCAGAGCCCAAAATTATCCGGTTTCCCGATACTGAGAAGGTCTACGTAAAGGAAGAAGTTTGGGGAAAAAATATTTCCAAATATTACGGTAGGAGAAGAAGAAGTAAGAAAGCAGAAATTAGTGAGAAAAGGGGCAAGTTTTGTCTTGTGGCCTATTTCCTTTGAACAGAGAATTAAGCTCGTGAGGTGTTTTAACACCTAGTACCCTAATGCCAACTGGTATGGGGTTGCTAGCAAAGTTCTCTAAGGGTGATAGAAAGCTTAAGAAGACAAAACATTGCACTATTCCCATCCATAGAAAAACGAAGCAAAAGAGTTCTAGAACAAGGGAACTGGCCTGAATAAAGTGTAAGTGGAAATCAAAATACCATAAAAAGACTTCAAAAAGATGAATTAGGCCAAGATTGAGGAGAATCAACAAGAACAAAGAAGCAAAAGGATGAAAGCTGAAGGCAATAAGTACAAAGAAAAAGTGGAAACTGGGTGATTTGCAACTTAAAATTTTCCCATTATCTACCAAATTACCTAAGCCCAACATTACAAGCTTGAAAGACCTCGTTGATCTCGAAGAAATCAATATGAAAAACAAGCCTATGGGACCTTGACCAGTTTTCTAAGGAGACTCCCAGAAGATTAACTAAATTCAACATGAAGATGAAAGGGATTGAAGACCTGCACACACACACAGAACAAGACTTGTTGAATAAACTGTTTAAATACATTATTTCATCAAGGAATTTGTGATAGAAGTGGAAACCATTCCTTTTTCTTGAATCGAAATTGAAATTTAAAATGATCTTTACTATCTCTATTCAAGTTAGAAGGTAGAATAAGAAGGCGTGGTGTGAATCGAGAAAAATATCCTTAAAAATTTAAAAGCAATTGTTTGAGGACAAATAATTGTTTCTTTTCTTTGCTTGGGGACAAGCAAAATTTTAAGTTTGGGGGAATTTGATGAGTCTAAAAACTCATTTGATTTTTAATCAATTTTTATGGAGTTTATTCTGAGTTAATTGTTGATTCATATACGAAACACAGGTAATTTGCTCAAAATTTAATTTTGCGAGAAAAATACGCGAGCGAAAATCGACAAAAAAGCTGGAAAAATTCAGCACACTGCTTGAAGGAAATTAGCAACTAGAAAAGAAAGTCGCGACGAGAATATTTGTTAGTTATTTCGAGGTCCACAAACATCACCAAGACCAGTTAATGAGGTTGCGACCAAGAAAACGTGGTTGAGACGAAGAAACTATTCAAGCGAAGCTAAGGTAGCAGCGTAATTTGAGTCACGGCGTTGATCATTTATGAAGCCCATAGCGTCTCTGCGAAAATTTGAGGTTGCAACCAGTTCTTAAATGAAGGACTCCAAATTGAGAGTCGCGACATCATCGCGAGGTCGACATGGGCGGGTGGGAGTCACAACAAAGAGATTTGAAGTTCTGACTACAAGAGATGGAATCGGAAATGATCGCGACATCATCTGAAGTCTGACGAAACACAGGCGAGCGAAGCGAAGTCAGGTTAAAGAGTCGAGTTGCGACCACTTGATGAGGATCCCGAGGGAGGTGCGACCCGATCACTAAGGTCGTGACTGAAACCTTGAACATTACAAAACCATATTGTGACCTAATATTTAAGGTCGTGGCGTGAAAACTCACCACTTGAAGTCTTTACCCGAGCAAAGGGGAGTCACGACCGCAGCTTAATCGATCGAGAACACGAAAGGAGTCGCGACCGGTCATTGAGGTGTTCGTGACCACCTTAGGTGCTGCCCTCTAAGGCATCAACATCCAGGTTGCAATTATGTTTAAAGCAACTGAGACAACCTGCAACCAGAAAGAGGTAGCTTAAGGTCGCGACATCATATTGAGGTCATGACTGTTTAAAAGCGTAAATTTATCAACGTCGCGACTAATATTGAAGTCGCGACATATGTCTAGTGAATCAAAGCAAAAAGGCAAAAAGTCATGACACGAAAAGAAAGTCACGACACGAGAAGCGGTAGAAAGCGAGAAATGTGGTATAACCACTTAGGTCGCGACATGCGGTCATGAGGAAGGAAGGCCTGATTCGGAACTAAAGAGTGAGTGACAAGCTAAAGGATTCGCAACCTAAAGCGGGGTCGTGTTTCGAAATTTGTGAAGGGAGCGACAACGAGGTTGCGACATGAGACTAGGTCGCGACTAAAGAAAACTTGAGTGCGCAAAGCTGGAGCAAATAAAGGGGGCCCAGTCGCGACATCAATCAGAAGGTGTGACATAGAGACTTGATGATTTAGACTTTTCTTTTGAGAATTCCACAGGTTTTTTGGACTCGGCCCAATTTCTAACATGATTTATAAATAGGCAGTGTTAGAATATTAGAAATAGCTTCCGTCTTCACTACTGGAAAAGAGTGAAAAGGAACTCAGTGTATAGTCTAGAGTAGAATTTTAGTTTTTATTTTTTTACTTTATTTTCTTTCTTCTTGAATTCTTTTCTGGATCTGAATCTGTGGCTTGTGCAAGCAGTGGGCTAGTTTCTATTTTATGTTATTTTCTTCTTAAAATTACGAAGCTTGAAAATTTATGAAATCTAGACAATTTATGAGATTATTCCTTCAGTTTCATTGCGATTATAGTGGATGTATGTGATCCTGATACTCCATTTCTTTAATTGTAATGCGATGGTGGAGCATTTCTATTTGGTTGATTATATTGAGTTATAGTCTTTTACGCAAAAATATGGAAAGTACAGGTTGGGATTTACTTACTTGGTGTTGTTTTTGAATCGATAAGTTCTGATAGTAGTACCAATACCAGTTGGAGATATCTTGCTCTGATTTCTAGGATGCCCTCTGCGTGACACAGTTGAAATTCTGTGAGAACATTCATACGAATATGCTAGACTACATTGATGGTATTGAGCTACGAAAGTTCATTTTGAGTAATCCTCATTCGTTCATAATTGAAGTTGAAGGGGAGTATTTAACAATATAAATAATCGGAAGGGTTCACCTTAATCTAAGGGAAGTTCCCAACCCCATGTTAGGCGAGATCTAATCAAGGGAAAGGTGAACCAATAGATGCGGAGGTGAGCCTGTAAGTCAGTACAAGAAACTTTCAAAAATCTGAGGAAAGGGAAATGCAAAGATCTGTGTGTGAGGAAATGGGTGCGGAAGTATTGAGAAGAAAATGCTTTCAGATCTTGAAGAATTGGAAATATAATTAAATTTGGTTTGATCTTGTCTTGAGGAAGCAAGGGTTTCAACCGGTGAATATGGAAAATCAAATTACATTGGAAATCTTGAACCGTCGGATCCATATATAAAGCGAGGCAATGAATTTTCGTGTAGGAATTGACTGTTTCATTGTAATTCTTTGATAGTTTTCGTTCCTCACAGGAAACTGATTTAGTCCAGTATTTCCATTACCATTTATTTATAGTCATTTACTTTTGTTTTGTTTTAGCTCAACAGTAGTCAATAGTCTAGGATCTTTATTTTTCTAGATAAAACTTTCACTATGAGTTTTTAGTCGAATAGCATAAATTTCGGTAGTTGGGGTAGTTGATCTCTAATTGTCAATCTACGTAGGAATGATACACGGACTTGCCCATTAAGTTTTACTACTTGTATGACATGTGCACTTGCGGTGTCATAGACTAGACCCATATTTTAAATCGCAGACATTAAGAAAGAATTATTTTATTATGCAAAATTTATCCAAAGTGATGTTTGCAAGAAGTGTAGGCTCTTGTAACTATGTAAATTGAGTTTTAATCTATATAGAAAAGGCAAATGAAGTAGTCGGGGAGGTCCGAGTAACCTTCGGAGGTTCAAGTCACATCATCTTGACGTTCCACGGGAGGATCCGATGGTGGCGAGATCATTGAGTTAAGCGGATTGAGGAAGGTATTGGGGCTATGGATATTACCTCAGAGAATCTGACTGAGTATTTAGTGGGTTCAATTTGAGAATTGAGTCCCAAGTGTGGTGGGGCTGGGTTAAGACCTCTAGGGTCTTAGAGCAATAAACTTAGTGAGTTCCATGGGCTCTTGTGGTATTTTAACCTTGCCTGGAGCATACAAGGCCAGATTTCTAGAGTTGAAGCGGGGAATGATGACGGAGTGATGGAGTGTGGCCCGAATTCACCAGTTGGCACGTTTGGTGACTATGTGACCCTGACATGGCCAAGGTCAGGAATTTGAGAATGGACTAAAGTTGTCCATTCCAGGAGACAGGTGTGGGCCTCGCCTACGGGGAGATGGACTATATGGTCGGGGAACGGCTTTGGCCCGTAGAGAGAGAGATGGAGGGGCCTTGGGGCATTCGGGATGCAAGTCTTGGGGTGGGGAAGAGGAAGTAGGATCGGCCTTCTTCGAGTTTGGGAAGGGGCAGGAGAACTTACGTCCCACGAGCGCCGTCTGGGACAGTCAGGGCCGATGACATGCTTCTATTGCCATCAGCCTGGACATATGAAGCGGGATTGCCCACAGAGGCATGGATCCCAGGGTTTTAGGTCGGCACAGTCCTAGTTATCAGTGGGATAGGCGCAAACACAGTTTGTTCCTTCTCACCACGATATGGGTCAGAGGAACCACTTTCCATCGCGAGTGCTATCAGCACTGAGTATACAAACGGTAGGAGGGGCGGTATGGGTCGAGGTTAGGGACGGGGCTCACAGACCGGACTGGGGACGGCATGTCTACGCCATTGTACTACAGTGACACAAATAAAGCGGATGTCATCTGAGTACATTTCACACCACTCCTGCACGTATTGTTTAAGGGTCGGATCATCATATTCATCATTATTGCATCTTGTGATAGATTTTGGGCTTGGAGGTTGAGAGGCCTGCAGAAAAGCAGTTGTATGGAAATTCTTCCTAGAATCTAGGGGTGAGAAATTGGTAAAAGATATGTTAAAGGATGTAAGTGAGAGATCTCGGAGTTCTGCTCATGGTGGACCTTCGGAATTAGTAGACATATCGGATGTGGATCTTCTTGACATGGACTAAGGTCGACAACCCGTCTAGTTGTCGGTGGTTGTGACCTTAGGAAGGTCATCGCACACAAGCCTGAAATTAAGTTGCGTCAAGGTTTACATATGCATGTGATCGATGCGTATGTGTGTGGAGATTTCGAGAACGAAATTCTTTTAAAGGGGGAAGAATGTAAACCTTAGGGAAAATTAGAATTTTCAAAATGGTAAGTGATAATAAAAAATAATAGAATTGCGAAAGGGTTCGGGGAAGCTATAAATTCTCTAGATCCCCGGATGTGAAATGGACGACAGAGTTAAATTCGTCTCGTAAATCTAGTGTCCTAGAAAATTTTCGTCAGTGCGAGACAAGCGGGAATATTTCTGATTTTGGGTAATAAGTTGCAGTGAAAGCTTGGGGCGAGATTTACTACGAAAATCTCGAAAGTCGAGAAATGAGCTTGAGGCTAAAGTTCATTTAAAATAGAATTGGGCTGAAAGAAATAAATTGTTTCTGGGCAAAACGGACCCGAATGAGGCAATATGAGCCATGTAACTTCAAAATAAATAAATAAATAAAAGATAAAAGCGAAAATAAAATGAATGAAAGTAAAGCGGAGGATATTTGGAGGACAGGGTGAAAGAAAGAAGATATTTTTATTTATTTTTTTATCTTCGCTTCTCTTTAAGATCATGGAAATCGGACGTGGTTTAGTGAGGAATAAAAGGCAGTGGGTCCACGCATCGAGAGCTACGATGTGGAGTGCAAAATCTTGGAGTTTACGTCAAACTCCACGAGGTGAGAATTTTCCCTGCTTGTGTTGTTTCTAGCCTAAGGTCATTTAATGACTTGAGGTTTTAAATGGAAGGCAGTAAATTGAGTCATTTTTTGAGCTGAATGTAGATTTTTAGGAATTTTCGGAATTGTTTAGGATGTGCAGAGTTTTCGGAACTAATTTCGAATGATCCAGGCTTTGAGGTTAGTTGGTTTTGATCCGAGATTGATGTCTTAGGGTTTTTGTGGTGTGTTTGGTATCCATGATGAATTTGGTGAAGCAGTGAAGGAGGACGAAATTTTTATTTTATGTGGGTCAGATTTGGAGCCATTTTGTGTAATTGTGTTGTAAAATATTAAATAACATAATGTGTGTAAATCATGTTAATATATGCTATTTGATGTATTAACGTGGTTACATGGATGTAAATTATATGTAAAAATTGTATTCATCCATGGTGTATTAATGTTTCATGTAACCTCATATATACATATAACATGAAAAATGCATTAGCATGTGCATTTATATGTAGTCACATAATCAGTCGGGTTTGGTGCAATGTGATCATATCACGAAAGCTGTCTCGAGTAGTCGAATATTAGGACCATATCTCCCAATTAAAAGTCAAATGACATGATTTTTTGACAATGAGGCTTTTAAGGCCATAGAGGTATATTGGGTTAGAAGATCCCTTTGTCTAACAATCCCATTTACAAGGTGAAATTGTAGTCAGTGGACTTGGGTGCCTTGAAGCTGTTCGAGTATAATTGGTTATGGAAAGCTGAGGGGTGTATAGAAACTATATAATTGTGTTATTGAAATAATGCTTCATAGTACGTGATCATGATAACATGTGTTGTGGCTAGAAAATACGTATATTTTGTTATGAAAAAATGCAAAAGTCACCGGTTAAATGTTTACAAGAGATTATTTGATAATGAATATCTTTATAAGTATACATGATATCAGTAGTTATTCATGTATATGGGATATGTTTTTAAATATCTTAAAGATTGTTAGAAAACATAAATAAAAACTGTTATCCATATGACCGAGTAGTTGGATGAATAGTGCTCAGGGATAACAATGTTACAGCATACAGTTTACAAACATAGTGGCCCCGTTTGGGTCATACAATACAATACAATTTATAAATCATTGTCTCGTATAGTAATGGTACCTTCGGGTACATACAGTTCCATCCCATGATCCACTTCTTTGGAATATGCAGACATGACAAGAGATGAAACGAAAATTTTGTAATGTTTATAAAAGGCATAAAACATGAAAATTACATGAAATGAAAATGTAATGAAATTATAAATGACAGGATATAAGACATGAAGCATAACTTCAGGCTAAGATTAATGAATGTCATGAATATACGGATAAATCAATTTAATTGATTGTTACCATGATTTATTACCTTATGTTGAATGTTAGTGATAAATGCTTAAGTATTGTGTCATATATGGTTAAATGTAAATGTATATGCATATGTAGACCCTCAATTTTGTCCCTCAACACTTGCGTTTATCCTATGGGTGTCAAACTCACCCATCGTTCTCATATAGCACCATTATGGCCCTTTTAGGCTTAGTCGGTCTCCGAGCCTCGGGTGGGCTTGTATGTGGTCCATTGAGTACGTATGTAGTTCACTTCAGAGTGTCATAGTGGCCTTTTTTTTTTAGTTATTGGCATCATGCCATAGGAAGCAAGTGGGCCCCCCCGAGGTTTTAACTAAATCGGAGTTTATTGGAGTATGTCGAATTCGGAGCACTTGGGCTTGTTTCAATGATATCTCCCTCATCCAAACTCGAAATCATGCACCGTTTCTTTTGTTAGATTCCCTACTCATTGAAGAATTCTCTAACAAAATTTTAGAATTTTTTATCAACCGGATCAATAGGTTGGGAACCAGCTTAGGCAGTTCAATGGATTTCAGTTGAAGTTCATTATTCGAGCAGGTTCAAATTCGGAGCACCCGAGCTTGTTTTGGTCATATCTCCCTCATTCGGACTCGAAATCATGCACCGTTTCTTTTATTGGATTCCTTACTATTCAATGAACATTCTTTAAAGTTTTTAAAGTTTTTCTCAACATCCTCAACCAAGTTGGTGGTTGACCGAATCATTATCTTTAGCTTGTATGGAGCAACGATTTTGGTGATTTTGGGCCCAAATCCTACTTTGTTCGAGCCATAAGCTCCGGGATGATCTAGGCACGGTTTGGGCTGAGTTAGTAGACCATTTGGGTTACAGCACAGCCCACCTTGATCTTAGTTCTTGGTGGTTAAGAAAATGGATAAATGTGGCCAGCTTTTGACCTCATGAATAGAGGAGTGTTTATGGAGCTGGGAAGTCCGAGATTAATTGGGGGTGTTCCCGGGACTGAAGGTGTGGAAAATGGAGTAAGCTCAGATGTTTATGAAGGAAAAAGAGAATAAAAAAAACGTGAAGAAGTAAGGGGAGAGAGGAGAGGAAAAAAAGAAAGAGGAGGAGAAAAAA
This sequence comes from Tetrastigma voinierianum, assembly GCA_016808115.1. Classification (NCBI taxonomy): domain Eukaryota; kingdom Viridiplantae; phylum Streptophyta; class Magnoliopsida; order Vitales; family Vitaceae; genus Tetrastigma; species Tetrastigma voinierianum. Next base: position 110,444 of record JAEQBH010003242.1, on the reverse strand, counting down.
AAAGGAAAAAGAAAAGGAGGAGGGATTCTCCAGATCCAGGTGGGGAGTAGTCTCTCTCATTTTGGAGGGGGATTTCCTAATGTTTTGAGGGAGTGGATACTAGGTTTTGGAGGTAGAAGAGAAGGAAGACAAAGGGGGAGTAGCTGTGAATCCTACAGGTACGAAAGTTGTATGCTTCTCCCGTTTTCTTTTGCTCTTGTCTTTGCCTTTGATGTTTGCAGCCTCGTTTTAGAGCACTAGGCATCGTTTGTGTCAGTTCTCAGTCATTCGGAGTCGGAATTGTGATCCGTTTGTTTTGTTGAATTCCTAACTTTGTGAGAAAGATTCTAAAATTTTTTTAGAACTTCTCTCAATCGGCTGAACTGGTTGGGAAACTGGATTAGCCGGTTCATTAAGTTCTATTTTCCAGAATAGCAGTTAGGGCACTTGGCATCGTTTGTGTCAGTTCTCAGCCATTCAGAGTTGGAATTGTACTTCGTTTGTTTTTTTGGATTCCTAACTCCATGAGGAAGATTCTGAAAAATTTTGAGAACTGGTCTCAACCGGATGAATAGGTCGAGAAACCGGATTAGCCGGTTCATTAATCTCTATTTTCCGAAACAACAGTTAGGGCACTTGGCATTGTTTGTGTCAATTCTCAGCCATTTGGAGTCCAAATTGTACTCTGTTTGTTTTGTTGGATTCCTGAATCTTTGAGGAAGATTTTTAAAAATTTTTAGAACTACTCTCAAATGGATTAACAGGTTGAAAAACCAGATCATCCGGTTCATTAAGTTAAATTTTCCGAAACATCATTTAGGGCACTTGGCATTGTTTGCATCAGTTCTCACTCGTTCGAAGTCAGAACTGTACACCCTTTGTTTTGTGAGATTCCTTACTATGTGAGGAAAGTTTTGACCATTTTGAAACTTTTTCAATTATGCGAACCGGGTTGGGGAGCCAGGATCGAAATTTAGTTCATTAGAGTTACATTTTTAAGAAACAACGAGTTAAGTACTTTGCATTGTTTGTGTTAGTTCTACTCATTCGGTGTTGGAATTTTACACCGTTTGTTTTTTCCATTTCCTTACTATGTAAGGAATTTTTTGAAAATTTTTTAGAATTGTTCTCAACTAGCTCGACCGGTTGGGGAACTAGATCAACCAGTTTGTTGGGTTTTGTAGAGGTAGTCTAATTTCAGTTTAATTGGAGTCCATGGCCTTTGTGAGTCAAGCCCATTCACTCCAGATCAGTGTAGGGCTATGTTTAGGGTCTAAAATGGGATTTAGTTCAGGTTAATGTGGTTCCATTTTGGATTCGTAAGAATTAGGGTCTATGTGGGTCAAAGGGTGGTTAGTTAAGCACTAGCAATCTAGTGTTTTGTCGAGTCCGATTCTTTGAGATGAATAGACGTGTTTGTATAGCTGCACAAATGTTGTAGCATCAATGAGTGGCTGAGATGAAATGTATGGTTTCTACTAGCTTCCTTTGCTTTTGATATTTAATTTGAGAGATTGTTGTATGCTTGAAATGTGCGACCAACCTTCCCCTACAACGCTTGGCTAGGGACCACAGGTATGTGCTTTAATGTTAAGTAATGAATTTCACATGGATGCTTGGTGTTTGAGTGTCATGCATGCTTGCTATGTTTGTTGGCTAACCTTTGATGTAGTGCGTGGCCAAGGACCACATGTACACCATTTTCTCTTTTGGTTGAGTGTTCTTAAGCATGCTAGATACCAATTAGGTGGGTGTGATCCAAGTTATATGTTTAGCCTTGGAGGTTATTGGATCTTTGACCCATATGCTCCCAGATACTCAATTCACTAGTAGGGATTGAGTTCCGGGCCTAGAGGGGTGCTTCCTGATATGAGGTACCTTCCCAATAGGTAACCTAATCCCTGAACCCAGAAATCTAGTTTTCGTTGACCGCTTTTTCCTGACTGGAGTCAATGAGGGGTTTTTTGTTCTTACTTGATTTTCCCTGTAATAAATAAAAATAAAAAATAAGTGGCGACTCCAAACACAGTTCCTCACTTTGAGGACAGATTTTTTCCGCTCGAAAATCAACTCCCTTTCTATTAATAGTGATGTGTAGGCCCTGGATCGGGTAGAGGTCCTGATCTAGTTAGATACATTTGTACATGTGTTTATGACCCGATCGTTATAGTGGTAGTCCATAATTATCAGATCCGCTAACCTACTAAATCTTAGCATAGGTGTTTATCCGCATCGGTATTGAGGAGCGATGATAGTGCGAGGCGTCCACGTATTGGCCGACACAACATTAGGAAAGCCCGTCAATGGTGTTTTGGTTTATTTACTCGGATGTTACATATATTTTGAAACAATAAAATTTTTGTATAATGATGAACTATGTTGATTACTCAATGGTAGGGTATGATATTATTTTGTAATATGATAATTTATATATTTATATTTATAAGTTTTTTTGTAAGTTTATATTTTGAGATAATTGTTTAAAGTGATGTAAGTTAACAGGTTTATAGTTTTCAGATTTATGACACCCTTTCTTGACACAGGGTGTCGGGTTGGGGCATCACAATATATATAAATAATAATGAATAACAAGTGCATGCATGTGCTTCTGACATATATGTGTTATGAGTAATGAACAATAAGAGCATGAAAATAATTAATATACTGAATTATTATGGCTTTGTACTGTTATACTTGTTTGTTATGTTATGACAAATGAATGATGTATTGTCAAATATATGTCCATATATATGATCGAGGTTTATGACTATAGTGGTCATCCATGTTATATGCTCCCCACTAAGCTATAAGCTTAGCACATGTGTTTTGTTCATGTAGGTTTTGGAGCTAAAGCGACTGCTAAAGACATCTCACATCCGCCGGGGCCAACACACCAATAGGACTTATCAAGGTAGATCTTGAATTTTGGAGGAATATTGTACATATCATATTTTGTATGGAATGTAAATAATAATTTTACAAAAACGATACAGTGGGGCTTTGCAATATTTTGTAAGAATATGAGCTTAAACTTTTATAATTCTGATAAGTCTGAGATTTATAGAAAATTATAATTTGGATTAGAAAATTATTGTTAGGATTATATAAGTTAATCAGATTTGAAGTACTCAACATTGTGACAACCCTCACCTGACAGAGTGGGCCCTCTACATCGATGGAAGGTGCACTGTGTTCCGGTTGGGGGTGTTACAATTAGGTGGTATAAGAGCCTAGGTTTATACAATTCTGGATAGCTCATAAGTTAGAAATGCATGTGTATAGCAATGTATTGGCCTAATGCGGATGTCCTTGTTTTTTGAATAGGATGGACCAACCCCGAGATATCATTGAAGAAGCTGCTGAAAGTGTCAATCCTAGGGAACCAGGTCCATCAACCTTTGATCCTTTTGAATCGGTTAGAAGTGACTGTGATACCGAGCTAATGGAAGCTTTGCTTAAGATTTCACATGATATGACTCAGTTTTTAAAGCGATTGATAGCCCCTAAAGCTCCAATTGATATGGTGAGAAGACATGGAGTTGAAGAATTTCATGGAACAAGTTTAGAAGAATCTGAAAGGGCTGAGTTTTAGCTAGAGAAGCTATAGAGGGTGTTAGATGAAGTAAGATGTCCTCTTGAGCAGAAGGTTTCATGTGCGGTCTCACTTCTGCAAAGTGGGGCCTATGATTGGTGGAAGCTTATCCTAAGGCGCCTATGACTTCCAGACCCGATGCCTTGGGATTTCTTTGTCTAGGAATTTCGGGCGAAGTATGTTACTAATATGTATAAGGAGGTCAAGTGGAGCAATTCTTGAATTTGAAGCAGAGATTTGTTAATAGCTGAATATAAGAAGGAGTTTAGTCACCTCAATAAATATGAGCCGGAAGTAGTCCTTACTGAAGCATTCCGGTGTAGACAGTTTAAGTATGGTTTAAATGAATCCATAAGGTATCAGAAACGTATTGCTTCTCGGTAGGTGAATTTCTATCAGCAGGAACAGCGGCTATGAAGGTGGAAAAGTCGATATAGTGTCGGAAATAAATCAAGAGAGTTTGCAAGGGGAGGCTCTTCCTCAGGTAAAAGAATTAGTGGGTCTCAAGCTGAATTTGGGTAGTGTATAGCTCTGTTGTTAATGGAAGAAGACAAGGGCCTACAGTAGCATCTAGTTCCGATAAAGGCACTTCAACCGGACAAGGTGAAATCCAAGAATGCCCTCATTGCCATAAATGACATTCGGATATTTTCAGATGGTTGACTAGAGAATGCTTCAGATGTGGAAGAACATACCATCTCTTGACAAATTGTCCAAGAGAATTTGGAGAATTTAGGAATCCTCAAGGCAATGGTCGGGGAGGATCAAATGCACCTCTTACAACTCATGATCGAGGTGGGGGTCGAGGTGTTTTGAGATGGCAAAGAGGGCGAGGAAGTACTATATCAGAGATAGTAGATCGCCCTATTTCTACAAACCTAGCATGAGCCTATGCTATGAAGGCTTGTGAAGATCCAGATGCTCCAGAAGTTATAGCTAGTATTTTTTCTCTCAATGATATGGAGATACATGCTTTAATAGATCCTATTTGTACTCATTCCTATGTTTGCATTGAGCATTTGTTTGAGAAAATGCCATTAGTAGAGCAATTGGAATATGATATGCATGTGACCAGTCCCATGGGGAATAGTGTTAATGTTGATCGAGTATATACGAATTGCGCAATAATGATTCATGATAGAAAGTTCTTTGCGGACATGGTTGCTTTGCCTTTTCAGAGTATGATTTGATATTGGGGATGGATTGGTTGTCAAAACATCGAGCTATAGTTGATTGTGATAAGAAATCTATGGTACTTAAATGTCTGTTGATCGACGGTGATATCTGAGTGCTCGGAATTAGCTCTTGTGCATTATAAATCTCGACTATGTAAGCAGTCGATTTCTTATAAAAGGATTTGAGGCCTTTTGGCATTAGTGCTTGGCTCTACTTGAGGACAAATAAAAATTTGGAAAATGTCGAGTGGTAAAAAAGAATTTCTCGGATGTGTTTCTAGAAGATCTCTGGGAGTCTTTCACTGAAGGAAGTAGATTTAATGCAATTGAAATTTCTTGAGGACGGCTCCTATCTCGAGGGCACCTTATAGGGTGGCTCCAACGGAATTAAATGAGTTAAAAATTCAACTACACGAGCTCCTGGATAAGGGATTTATTCGACCCAGTGTTTCTCCCTAAGGTGCACCTATTTTGTTTGTTAAGAAGAAAGTGGCATCCTACGAATGTGCATTGATTATCGGAAAATAAATAATGTGACAGTGAAAAACAAATACCCATTGCCGATAATTGAAGATCTTGTTGATCAGTTGAAGGGAGTTAGTGTCTTTTTTAAAGTAGACCTCCAATTTGGATATTATCAGCTTCGAGTAAAAGATGAGGATGTGCCGAAAACAACATTTAGAACCCCGATATGGTCATTATGAATTTTTAGTAATGCCATTTGGGTTGACTAATGCATCGGCAGCATTTATGGATTTGATGAATCGAGTGTTCCGACCTTATTTGGACCAGTTTGTGGTAGTGTTCATAGATGATATGTAGGTGTATTCCAAGAATGAACAGGAACACGAAAAGCATTTGTAAATAGTTTTGCAGACTTTGAGAGAGAAACAATTGTATGCTAAGTTAAGCAAGTGAGATTTTTGGCTTAAGGAAGTTTCATTCCTAGGCCATATTGTTTCTGCATAAGGCATTATAATTGATCCTACTAAAGTTGAAGCTATTGTAAATTGGAAACCGTCCTGAAATTTAATAGAGGTAAGAAGTTTCTTGGGTTTAGCTGAATATTATCGACGATTTGTAAATGGATTTTCTATCATAGCTTCCCCAACCACTAAATTACTCCGAAAATGGGTGAAATTTGAATGGACTACCAAGTTAGTTTTGAGCAACTGAAGAAAATGCTCGTTGAAGCACCCGTGTTTACTCAACCTACTCCGGGTAAAGAATACACCATGTATAGTGATACTTCACAGGAGTGGATTGGGATATATATTAGACATAGATGTAAAAGTATTTTATTCTTAAGACAGTTTAAACATAAAAAGTATCACATGATCTAAAACTGTGATGGTAGTGTTAAGCTTTGAAAATATGGCGACAATATTTATATGGTGAAAGATGTAGAATATATACAGATCATAAAAGTCTCAAATACTTGTTAACTCAGAAGGAGCTTAATTTAAGGCAACGACGATGGCTAGAATTGTTCAAAGACTACGATTGCATAGTGAATTACCACCTAAGAAAAACTAATGTGGTGGTAGATGCCTTAAGTAGAAAGGCGATGTCAACTTTGTCACTACAATATAGTAGATGAAGAATAGCACCAGATGGAGTGTTATTAGCTCAATTAAAAGCTCAACCTGTCTTGAAGCAGATGATAATTGATGCTAAAAAAAATGATGTCGAGTTACAACAAAAAATACAATTAGTCAATGATGGAGGCAAGACTGAATATTCAATGGAGAAAGATGAAATTATATACCATAGGGTAGATTATGTGTTTCGACGAACAAGGAAGTGAAAAATAGTTGCTGTAGGCTCACAATACCGTGCCCACCATACATCCTGGAGGTAGCAAATGTACGGGGATCTGAAACTTGATGTGCAATTGAGGAATGAAGAAGGATGTGACAGATTATGTGTCCAAATGTTTGACTTGTCAGCAAGTGAAAGTTGAACATCAAGTACTGTCCAGCTTATTAAATCCGTCTAATTCCTGATGGAAGTGAGGCGGCATTACTATGGATTTGGTTTTCCCCTCACCCAAAAGAAACATGATTCAGTTTGGGTAATCGTTGAAAGACTTACAAAGTCTGCTCACTTCTTACTAGTCCGGCTGGACTATTCCATGAATCTGTTAGCGGAACTGTATGTGAATGTGATTGCCCAATTGCATGGGACTCCACTGTTAATAGTGTTTGATCGCAATCCACAGTTTACTTCAAGGTTTTGGAAAGAATTAGAGTTAGCCTTGGGTAATCAACTGAATTTTAGTACAACCTTTCATCCATAAACAGATGGACAATCTAAAATAGTGATTCAAGTATTAGAGGACATGCTTCGGGGTTGTGTGCTAGATTTTCCCGGAAGTTGGGATAGGTATATTCTTATATGGAATTTGCCTATAATAACAGTTTTCAGTCAAGTATTGGTATGTCCCCCTATGAAGCTTTATATGGCAAGAAATGTAGAACTCCTGTATGTTGGATAGAACTGAACAAGCATAAAGTAATTGGCCTTGACATAGTAAAAGAGACAAAAGGAAAAGTTCGGGTCATTTAGCAAAGGTTAAAGGCTGTTAGTGATAGACAAAAGTCTTATGCAGATCTAAAAAGAAAAGACATAGAGTACGAAGTCGAAGATAAAATTTTCTTGAAAGTATCCCTGTGGAGAAAGATACTCCAGTTCAAAAAGAAAGGAAAACTGAGTCCAAGGTTTATCGGACCTTATGAGATTTTAGAAAGAATTGGACCAGTCGCTTATCGTTTGGATCTCCCTTCGGAATTGGCCAAACTACATAATGTGTTTCATGTCTCAATGTTGCGAAGATACCGTTCAGATGAATCGCACATATTACCAGTACAAGATGTACAAGTGCAATAAGACTCACTTTTGATGAAGAGCCAAAGGATTCTAGATCATGAAGTGAAACAATTGCAGAACAAACAAGTTCCTTTGGTAAAGGTGCTTTGGCAACACCACAGTATGGAGGAAGCAACTTCCAAACTAAAATCCACAATGAGGGCACAGTACCCACAACTCTTCAATTCAGGTATTAATTTCGAGGACGAAATTCTTTTAAAGGGGGAGTTATAACACCTAATTACCTTATATATATATACTACTGGATCCGTTTTATGACATGTGTAGGGTAAAATATAAGTTAAATTTGCATTTCTCGAAAATTTAGTTCTAAGTGTGAAAAAGGGTAAAATAGTTTATACCAACAGGTCGAGGACTCAAGGACATAATATAAAAAGAGTATATGCTATTATAGAATTTTAATAAATTGGAGTTACAAATAGAATGAAAGTAGAGGACTAAAATGCAAAGGGCTAAAATAAGGCTAAATTCCCTTAAAGCCAAACAATGCCTTTTAAGAAAGGGAAAAAGTTCCCATTTGTTGGCTTTGGGAGTTCTAGGGCTACGGTTTGGAGAAGAAGAAATTTTGAGGTTGCTTGTCCTCCATCTTTGGGTTTTACTTGTTCAAGTAAGAAGAAAAGAAAAAAAGGAAGCTAGGTGGAGTTTTTAAGAAGATCTCAAGGAGAAGAAAGAAGAGGAAGAGGGTAGAGCTTGATGTTTTTGGCAAGTAGATCTAAGGTTTGGAATCCTAACCTTGTTTGTGTGTATATTTTGATTTGGTTGTGTTGTTGTTTTGGTTGTGACCTCTAATGAGGAACAAATTGTGTGAAAAAGGTAAGTTGGGTTTTATGGGGAGATTTAGTCAAATTTTCCCCATACCCTATGTTCTTGTTTTGGCCATAACTTGGCTCACCAACCTCCAAACTTAATTATTCTAGTTTGAAAGGAAATTTAAGACCCTGGCTAAATTTTCCTAGAAGAGACCTAGATTGAATTCCTGTCCTAAGACCCCTGAAATTGAGTTTGAAGCCAGGCTCTCGGAATAGTCCCCTGAACTAGAGTAATTCCGGTTGTTTGAATCATAACTTGAGTTTTGTTGATTCAAATAGTATGATTCAAATTTTTGTACAAACTAGACATTTGGGAGAACAACTTTCATGAAGGAAGTATACCAAATTTAGTCCCCATTGTTATCGAGAAATTCGTCAAAGTAGGGAATTAATTATGTCGAAAACTGTCTCGAACAATCCGGATATTTAGAACCCTATCTCCCCGTTTAGAGTCCAAACGACCTAATTTGTCAACTATAAGAAACTTAAAACATAGGGGAATATTTGATTAGAAGATCACTTTGTCTAAAAATAATCTCATTTGCAAGGTTAAAATTGTAGTTGAAAATGGACTTAGGACTTGCCTCGTACTATTCAGGCAGAATTAGTTTATAATGTATTCATTTGCCTAACCTTCTTAGATGATGCCTGATGTGAATTAATGCATTAATGTTACATGAATTAGTGTAAGTCCATTAAAACGATCATGATAAATATGTGAAAGAACCTATGTTACGGATACTGGTACGACTAATCTAGAAACATAAATAACTGAATGCCTGCTTATGTCCGGGTAGTGGATAGATAGACATGCCTATAGGGATCTCGATCTTGCGACTTACCGTTTATTAGACGTTTGGATCATTACTTCAGGCTCAGTTTGGGTCCTTACTCTCTTCTTACATTGCTCATTTGTCATGTGCAGTGATATACATAAGTACTTATTGTTGTTCCCGTATCCATTTCCATTGGAAGATGCAGGCGGTTATAAAATATATATATATATATATATATATATATATATATATATATATATAAATACTAATGAATAACAAGTGCATGCAAGTGCTTATGAGATATATGTGTTATGAGTAATGAATAACAAGAGCATGAAAATGATTAATATACTGAATTATTATGGCTTTGTACTGTTATACTTATTTGTTATGCTATGAAAAATGAATGATGTATTGTCAAATATATGTCCATATATATGATCGAGGTTTATGACGATAGTGGTCGTCCATGTTATATGGTCCCCACTAAGATATAAGGTTAACATGGGTATTTTGTCCGTGTAGGTTTTAGAGCTAAAGCGACCGCTAAAGACATCTCACATCCGTCGGGCGACACACCCGGTAAAAACATCGGGATAGATCTTGAATTTTGGAGAAATATTGTACATATCATATTTTGTATGGCATGTAAATAATAATTTTACATAAACCCTATAGTGGGGCTTTGCAATATTTTGTAAGAATATGAGCATAAACTTTTATAGTTATGATAAGTCTAAGATTTTTAGAAAATTATAATCTGGATTAGAAAATTTTTGTCAGGATTATATAAGTTAATCAAGTTTGAAGTTCTCAGCATTGTGACAACCCTCACCTAATAAAGTGGGCCCTCCACATCGGTGGAAGGTGCACTGTGTTCCGTTTGGGGGTGTCACACTCACACCCATGTAATGTGATGTTTCTCGTTCATAATGCAATGTGATACACCATTGCATGTCTATATCATGCCACATATGTGATGAATGTCATATGGACAATTTATCTCATGCACTTAACCATGCATCATGGACAATTATGTTACATGCATATAATTTCCATCACAACATTCATTTCAATGTCAATATATAAGCACACATATATCAACATTCATCAAACAACAATTTTCAAGCATGTTATTACCAATCAAGTAATAACACCATTCACCCTCAGACCTTGATTGTGGCATATATAGTACCCTCAAAAATAGCCTTATAGCGGCTCGGCTTGGCTCTTGGGCTAGCCTGGCTGTCAAACGAAAGTCTTCGTCGTACAAACTAGCCAAACATGCCCTTAACAATCCGGATTATTATTTTCAATCCAAAAAGTCCCTAAACACTTTTTGGGACATATTACACACAACCACAAATCAACACACAAAACTGGCCACAAACGGGCCGCAAAACGGCAATTAAAGTTGTTTTAAAAAAGGCCAAACAACCCTTTAGGGCATCAATTAACAGTCTGGATAATTCTTTTTAATCTAAACAGTCCCTAAACACTTTTAGAGACATATTACACACAACTACAAATCAACACACAAAATTGGCCACAAACGGGCCGCAAAACGACAATTAAAGTCGTTTTAAAATAGGCTAAACAACCCCTTAGGGCATCAATTAACAGTTCGGATAATTCTTTTTAATCAAAACATTCCCTAAACACTTTTTTGGACATAATACACACGACCACAAATCAACACACAAAACCGACCACAAACATGCTGTAAAACGACAATTAAAGTCATTTTAAAACAGGCCAAACATCCCCTTAGGACATCAATTAACAGTCCGGATAATTCTTTTTTATCCAAACAGTCCCTAAACAGGTTTTTTTGGGACATATTACACACAACCACAAATCAACACACAAATTGGCCACAAACAGGCCGTAAAACGGCAATTAAAGTCGTTTAACCCATGCAAAACAACCCCTTAGGGCAGAAGATAGAGCCAAACGACTCCTAAGGGTGGAAATAAAACAAAAACCGCCTTTAGGGTGGAAATAAACCAAAGTAAGAAGAATCCCTACCTCTTGAAGCATAGTAGAACCGAAGGAGGTCTCAAGAACACCTCCTAATCCCGAAAAAAATTGATTACCCGAAATCTTCTCCTTTGGATCTTCGGTGAAACCCCTAATTTTTTTTGTACCCACGCGTAGCCCTCGTTGAGTAGATGAACTTTCACTCTTGGCTTGATGAATTCTTGACCGGCGGAACTCCGAGGATCGAAAAGAGAAGCTTTGACTCTTTCTTTCTCTTCGTCTCTCTCTCACATTTTCCAGTAGAAAATGTGATCTCCTTTTGTCCCAAGCCCCTCACTTAAGTTTAAGTGAGTGACTTACGTCACACCACGTGTCCACTACATGTCCGAGTCCGTTTCTTCCCCGAAAAAATTTATTTCATTATGGTTTAAGTTCAATTTATTTTAAATGAACTTTACTTAATTTATTTTCCACTTTTGAGATTTTTCTTAAAATCCCATTTTTGGGGTCAGTTAGACGCCTGACGCCTCGAAAATCATGAAATTCCGATTGTCTCGGAATTCAACGAAATTCGTTGGGTAACTAGATTTTGCGAGACGAATCCAACAATGAGGTATGTTTCATCATCCGAGATCTAGAAAAATTCTAGCTTTGCAACCTATACTGTAGCGACAATTTACCGTTTTACCTTTTTTCGAAAAAATTCAAATTTACCCGGGTTTTACATGTTTTATTTCCTTTTCGAGCCCGAAACTCGCATTTTAGTTTTTAGGCTCTGAGCCTTATCGAGCCCTACACTCTCGGATTTGAGCTGTTTTATTTCCTTTTTGAGGCCGGAGCTTACTCTCTTCTTTTAGGCCCTGAGCCTTGTCAACCCTTTATCTCTCATGCACGAGATTATTTTATTTACTTTCGAGCTTCAGGCTGTATTTTTTTCTTACAGGCCTTGAGCCTTATTGAACCATGAGCTCTCATCCCTAAGTTGTTTTATTTCCTTTTCGAGTCCGGATCTCACTTTTTAGTTTTTAGGCCTTGAGTCTTATCGAGCCCTAAGCTCTCAGCCTTAAGCTGTTTTATTTCCTTTTTGAGCAGGAAGCTCGCTTTTTAGTTTTTAGGCCCTTAGCCTTGTCGAGTCCTGAGCTCTCATCCCTAAGATGTTTTATTTCCTTTTCCAGCTCGGATCTCGCTTTTTAGTGTTTAGGCCCTGAGCCTTGTCGAGCCTTGAGCTCTCATCCCTAAGTTGTTTTATTTCCTTTTCGAGTCCGGAGCTCGCTTTTTAGTTTTTAGGTCCTAAGCCTTGTCGAGCCTTGAGATTTCAACCCTAAGCTATTTTATTTCATTTTCGAGCCCGAAGCTCACTTTTTTCTTTTTAGGCCTTGAGCCTTGTCAAGCCCCTAAGCATAGCTCACATTTTTGTTTTATTTCATTTTTGCCCGTTTCGTTTTAGTTTTAAGCCCGAGCCTTATCAAACCACGAGCTCGATACATTTATTTTATTTTCTTTTCGAGCTAGGAGCTCAATTTTTTCTTTTTAGGCCCTGGGCCTTGTTGAGCCCTAAGCTCTCAGCCATAAGCTATTTTATTTCCTTTTCGAGCCTAAAGCTCACTTTTTAGTTTTTAGGACCTGGGCAATGGAGTCCTAAATCTCGGCCAGGTTGTTTTATTTCCTTTTCGAGCTGAGCTCGCCTTTTCTTTAGGCTCGGGCCTTGTCGAATACGATTTCTTAGACGGGTTTAATTTCCTTATCGGGCGAGCTCCTTTGTTTTTTAGGCCACCGAGGCCTTGTCTAGCCCTAACCTCTCAACCCTAGGCTATTTTATTTCTTTTTCGAGCCCGCACTTTTTTTTAGGCCCTGAGCCTTATTGAGCTTGGAGCTGATTTCTTTCCTTTCCGAACCTGGAGCTTGCTTTTTTTTTTTCTCACTCTTAGTCTTTGATCCATGCCGAACCTTGACTACGTTCACCCTCTTCATCCATGTTAGTAGTGTTATTTGGAGCACTCTCTATAGACAGACACCTTATCAGTTCCCCCTTGATGTGAGCTTACCTGAGTTTCGTGCAGTTGTCTTGTCTTAGTCTTTAGTGCCTTCGTGTGGTGAGTGTCGATCTCCCTTATGTGTATTTGTTCGTTTCCCTTTGGTGGTCAAACTATCATGACTTCGATCACCAATTCTTCGATCACCTTTGGAGACCATTTGGAGGGAGTCTGGACTTGCATTGTGTCTTTAGTAACTTAATTCTTTTATTTTGTTGCTTGCTTTTAGAGTTTTTAGAACCCCTTTAGCTGCTTATGGTTGAGTGAGCTAGTGTCCCTCTTAAACACTTTTGGGGTCTCCTTTGTTCTTCGATAGAGCTCATCTTATTTCACTCACTTTTTACACTTTCACTTCATTTCACTGTTCACATTTGCTACACTCATGAACTCTATCGAAGAGGGGCATACTTGTAAACCCCAAATTTTGCTAGGCTGAGTTTATTTATTTATTTTATTATATAGTTTTATTTGACTTGATTTTTTCTTTATTTGAGGGGATTTAATTTGATTTTGAAAAAAAAAGGTCGAAAGGTTTTGAGGTAGAGGGTATTCTAGTGTTCATAGAGGTCATTTTAGGGTTCATAAAGGGCATTCTAGTGTTTATAGGGGTCATTCTATGGTTCATGGGGGGCATTATAGGGTTCATAGGGGTCATTTTAGGGTTCATAAGGGGGCCTTCTAGGGTTCATATGGGGCAGACTAGGGTTCATAGAGGTCATTCTAGGGTTCATAGGGGGGCATTCTAAGGTTCATCAAGAGGTTATAAAAATGAGGGGAAAGAAAGGAAGCAAGGGAGGGAGGAAGCTTGGAGGAAGAAGCTTTGGGGAGATAGCTTCATATGAGTAAAAGCTTCAACGATTTTCTGTATCTTCATCATAAAAATTCAATCGTTTACAATTCTCCACCAAGGTACATATTCTTTCCTCTTTGACTTGTTTATTTTATTTATTTTTTGATGTACACTTGTGTAATTATGAGATATAATTCTTGGTATCTATTAGTTAATCAATCAATGACCATAATTTCCATAACCTTATTAGTAGAGACCCCAATTTAGGGGATTAGAGGGGTGCTACGGCTCACTAGCATACCTTCCCAATAGGTAACATGACCTCCGAATTTGGACTCGGTTTTGTAGACATGTCTTTTTTAAACAAGGAGTCACACTAGGGTTTTATTTCTTATTTTTTTTTCCCTTAAAAAAAAACTAAAATAAGTGGCGACTCCAAACCGTTTTTTTTAAAATGGTTTTTCAAAAAAAAAATGAGTAGCATTTTAAGTGGGAAACGCATCATAGCTAAAAATGTGGGGTCCACACATTGATTATATCATTAGTTTAATTTCAACATTAAAAATACTTTTTAACTAAATAATTGTATGTCATCTGTGCATTCTCTCATGTTTTCTTTGAGTTTTAATGCTTGTAAATATATTTCATGAATAAAATCTTCTTGAGATATATAGGACATAAGATGAAGGGTGAATTATATAAAAAGAAAAATAAACTATGAAGTTCAAGATGTTATCCTTAATCGAAAAATAAAATGTTGGAACATTCTCCCTGAGGAGGTGACCGAGAGTTGGCTCCCAAAGTTGCATATGAGTATGTGCCACCTGAGCAATTTGAGAGGTGACTTCTTGTCATATCCCACATCAGATAGGGGATAAACTTCTTAACACTATATAAGTATGGACTCTTCTTAACCAAATAGACGTGTTTTAAAGCCGTGAGGGTCCCTTTGGCCTAAAGCGGACAAAATCTACATGATTGGGCTGAGTCATTACAAATGATATTAGAGTTGATCCCCGACCAGCTGGGTCCGTTTCGTCGCCCCTCGTAGGGGTGCTAGTTCGTCAGCCCCAACCCGGATGGCACTGAGACGCGGTTTCGGTGACGGGGTGTTTGACTCATCCCACATCGGATAAGAGAGAAACTTCTTAGCACTATATAAGTATGAGCTTATCTCAACCTACGTGTTTTAAAGCCGTGAGAGCCCCTTGGGCTCAAAGCGGACAATATCTACATGGTTAGTGACACCCCTAAAACTCGGGGTCCCGTCAGACTCAGCCGTCAATCCCATGGAATTTCTACCCAGTCATCACAAGACCTAAGTCTCAGATAGATCGGGTGTGCCAATTACTCGTGACACCGAGTTACCACCACTCGACATCCCTTCACAGACCCATTCATTCATATTTAAGTTAAAAAAATGAGAATAATACACTTAAATACAATCCATAAGAATCCGAACATGATCCTCTTACCATTATTACATACCCGACTATATTGGTAATAGTCCAAAAGAATTTAATTACAATTCTTTTATACAAAAATACATGCTAGAACTAGTTTGTCCCAAGCATTTTTTACAAAAAGATTTATCAAGGCCATATGTCAGCATTCTTCACAATCACGGCCTCGTCTGAGAGCCATCCACCGGTGTAGAAAGGGTCATCTCCATAGCGTGAGCCACACCCAAGAGAAAGACCCGCTACAAAGTGGCTACTTCCCACCTTAAGCGCACATGCAATGTTCACTCAACATTTCACATTCACATTCCAACAAGAACATGCCAATTCTATATGGAATCCTACATGTCATGCCATGAAATGAGATGAGACTCAATCATGTACCATGCGCTCGAGTCCTCACCGACTCCCTCACACAACGCCTAAGCCCATGTGTGATAAATCGTCATTCTGGATGACATCCAATGATCATTTTCAAAACAAATTTCATTTGTTTATAAACCAAAGCTTTTCGATGATACAGCATCATAATGATTCCATGAGTATTCAAAACAAAGCTTTCAGGGGTAGCGCATTTTTTTGTGTGTCCCACCGTAGGCCCGCAAACCTAGACACTTTAACACTCTTCACCACTGGGATTATGTCTAGCCATAATCAAGGGGTTTTCTCACCCAAGGGAGGATCTATCCCTCACGATACCCGATACATATCTTTACCATTTTATTCAACCTCATGACTACCGATGTTGTCCCATTTATCAGCCTACCTAATCAAACACCAAACGGAGGTCGATTTACCAACCATAATTCACACTGGTTTAATATGTTCCGTAGGTATGCAGCCAATGGTAGTTATCGATGTTATGTCATGTCACATGCATAATGAATGCTACATGAACAACACAATGCACACCACTTACAAAGTGCCATGGATAATCATGTCACCTGCATATGACTTTCATACATCATTTCCTTCATGTCAATTTTTCATACAAGCATATATTGGCATTTACATTCAACATGTCATTCTATGGTCAAGCAATGACACACACACAAGCAAGCCATGTAATGGCCATTGCACATACCAATTCATCACTTGTCAATACATTGGAGTACTCATATTGACATCCAAACAAGTCACTACATTATCAAGTGGTGGCACACTCACCATCAAGACATGTCATGGCCATTGCACACACCAATTCATCACATGTCAACATATTTGAACTCACACATTAACATTCAAACATGTCACTCTTAGTCAAGCAATGGCACACTCAAACAAGTCATACAATGGCCCTCGAAGAAAGCCACAACAATTACAAACCGAGCCTCGGAATCGACCCCAAACAAGCCATAACAGGCTATAGTGATAGTCCCCGACTCGCCTAGGCAAAGCCCTCCTTCGCCTCTCGCCTAGGTGGACCAAAAATCCCCAAATTTCTTATCGTTGGGCTCGCCTAGGCATACATCCCACGCCTAGGCGAACCCCTTCACCTAGGCGAGCCATCCCTTCGCCTAGGCGAAAAACCGATCTTCCTTAAGAAGATTCACACCTTCGCCTAGGCGAACAAAGGTTCGCCTAGGCGAAAAACACCGAGCAGAACCCGAAAATCCAGTTTTTCTTAGCCAAACAGAACATAATGAAAAACCCTCTTTTCCCAGCCCAAAGATGGAAAGTAAGCCAAGGTAGGAATAATCCCTTACTTTTAGGAGTGTGATACATGGATAGGAAACCTCTTAAACCTAATAACTTCGATTTCTCGAAATCCCCCCTCTTGGATCTTCGGCGAAATCCCTCTTTCCAGGTACCCACTCGTACCCATCGTCGATGCGATGAACTTTCATTCTTGGTCCGACGAAAACCGACTAACGAAACTCCGTAGATCTTGAGAGGAAGCCTTAGCTCTCCTCTTTCTTTCTTCTCCTCTCTCTCTAGATCAAAACCAAGAAAATAGATCCTTCTAGCCCTTTTCCCGGGAGGCCGAGCGGATCTATCACAGTCCCTGCTCAACCGTCACTCATCCCGTAATCCAGGTTTCCCACCTCCAACGCTGTTTCAACTTCACTATTCAACAACAATTGGCAAGACACTCGCGGCACCCTTGTCCCCGCATAGTCTCCTTTGCCAGCAGAGTTCACCTAATCGCTCTTCAAAGTCTGGGCAGACCACCTGTTCATCCGAGGCAAGTGGGATGAGTTTGTGCCTGTGCCATCAACCGAATTCTATCACAATGACACGACAAGTGCTAATATAAAGCTTTATTTGCAAACACAGATTATGAGCGCTTGATGCATGAGCTCACCCAGGGCCAGGGCATATGGAAACGCCAACCCTTGACGGGTGATTTTACCAATTTTCATATGCACTCCCTCATGCCGATGGCTAAGGTCTGGTATAATTTTCTATGTGTAAAAATCATGCATACCCTGCACCTTAGCACAGTTACGAAGGACAAGACGATCCTCCTCTACACCATGACCCAAGGTTTCTAGTTTGACATTGGGTTCGTCATCGAGAGGGGGTTGATTGAGTCAACCTAAGGGAGATGCACCGGGGCCCTGATCAACCCCTCACTGATTACACAGTTATGCCGACTAGCCGAGGTCCCGATGTTGAAATCAGCTACTTTAACTACTCAAGATCCACACTATTTGAACCTCCTTTTAATAGTTTGAAAATGGAATTTAAAAGATAAGATAATCCTATATTACTTTCATCCAATGAAAATAAAATTTGAATTGAACTAACAAATAAACTAGACTGAATCAAATCTCTGCTAGAAATGAACATTGAAATGAAAATGTCAGGAAATGGGCCAATTTCGCATTTTAACTCATTAATTCTTTCTATCATGATTTTTGGATTTGATTTGTCAAAGATGCCTATTAATGCAATCGATTTCCATTGTTCACTAATTAGAGGTTGATAAATAATGGTGTGTATATATGTACGCCTATGTGCCAAGTGCACGTGTCATTTCTCAAGTAATATAAAGGTACCTAGTGGTACGATATCGATCCACCGATAAGTGTGTTGAATACAGAGATTGGCCTTGAACATTATCCGGATGTGTTTTGAGTGACAAGCCATCGATGCCCTGGATTTAAACTAAACTAATCGCTCTTAATGAATTAACAGATCAGGAGACTGTGGCTATGTCTCCCCGCTAATTTCGATGATTTTACTCCTAGAGAAATTACTATTCGCCTTATTCATAACTCATTGATGATCGGGATCGTGGCTTACGAGATACCCTCTATGGTGTATCCGCCTATCTCGCTAGCAGTGGTCGAGTGTATCTCACCCCAACCTCAATACTCAAACGCTTAAATGCTCCTAATCCTTAATCGCCCACCCGATCTAATATCTTTATTTACCGAATTGACCGAGGGCTACTCTATTCAGATCCCTGGGCATCCTCATTTCTCGAATCTCGGATATCCAGCACAATCATGCCAATGTTGGCCAGACATCACCATGTAGATAAATCACATATATAGAGCAGATACTAACAGGTCATAAACAACTGAATAATATGAAATACGAATCTTTAATCCATGCAATCGTGACAGGGTTCAACAACACCCTAGATATAAATCTAGAACATACTTAATGTGAGTACACAAATATTTAATTTATAAAACATCAGTATTTTTATCAGAAAAGAAGAAAATACAAAAGTAGGTCTCTTCTTCAGGATCTAGGTCGTTGCTGTTCTGATTTCCGTGCTCTCCTTCGTACGATCTCCGCCCCCTCGAATTCTGGTCCCCTTTTTGTTTTTAATGATGGAGAGGCAGAAATCGCTACCGACGTCGCTGACGTTGACGTCGCGACGCTGCCGCTTGTCGACTTTCTATTCACTCGACCAACGCCACGACGCTAGATCGCCATTAACGCTGGGACGCCACGACGCTCTTGCCACCAGACTTCAACTCTCTCGCCCCAAAATGCTCCCAATAACCTACCGCTCCACCCAGATTCACACAAATTGCACAAATCAGATATCGGGCTATAGAAATGCTCATTTAAATATAAAATGAAACTAAAATCGTAAGACAGACGCAGGTATGACATGAGTGTTTTAGGCACTCATCAGAGGTCCCTTCTTCTTTCAAAGCAAATGATCTAATCAGTTACCTGTATTCATAACATTCTTTATAAGATCTGGGTATTTTTCTTTTTCAATACTTCATACCCATTTCTTAAGACTGCAAATTTCTTGCATACCAAGTCTGGGTCATTACAAAACTTCTACAAAATGATTGATGACTCATCCTTTAGATCTAATGGATTTTTCCTTCTCCTTGATTAGATCTCTGCTAACATAAGATTTAGATCTATCCAATGTAGATTAAGGTGAAATTTAATGAGTTAAATTATTAAATAATTCCCTTCAACCTCAACTACGAAAGTGAATAGGAAATCTTATTGAAATGAACTATCAGAGCTCCTAACTTCAATGATACTGACATACCCATAAGTGAATGCTCTAAGCTCTCAAGAATCTCCATCTCAGGTCACCCGGGAGGGCTTCCTGAAATCAAAGCAGAACAACTGGAGATGGTATTCTGTGACACTCATCAGAACAACTCAATTCACAAACAACATCAATCAAATAAATCAAAATCCAAATTTCAAGATATTCCTTCTAATTAAAGCAGGAAAAACTGTAACTAATAGCATATCCATTCCAATGGAAGCTGTGCTTCTCAATTATAGAATCACAATCTACAATGGAGTATTGATCAAGAACATCCACTGTAACTATAATTCCTTAGAAGAAACGAATTCCAAAAATTGTTTGAACTTCATTTATTCTAGGCCATAATTGGAAAAGAGAATGAAAACTTAAATCCAGCTTCTACATTCTAACAGATTATTGGTTCAGATCCAGAAAAAGAAAAGAAAATAAAAGAAAAGAAAAGTTTATTCTACAATATACAGTGAGTCTTCCTTGTCCTCACAAACAATGGGTTTCAGAAAAACAGAAGCTACTTTACTAAAACTGTGTACGCCTATTTATAACCTTCAGAAATTAGGCCTGATTCCAAGGCTCTAGGTGGATTTCCCTAAAATAAATGGCCCAATTCTTCTTTAGGTCGCGACCGAGAAACTGGTCGCGATACGAAATCCTCGTCCGTCTCCGCCAAGTCTCTAGACTCAAGGAAGTGGTCGCAACGCTCTTTCTTCACTTTGTTCTTACAATTGTCAGAGAGCTACAACCCGTGTTTTCGTTGCGAATTTGTTTCCCTTTAGTTGCATTTTAATAGTGGTCGACATGAATTCTTTTGTCGGATTATGTTAGGTCGACGCCAGTTGAGACTCCTCGATCATGACCCCCTTTCTTGTTTCCGGGATTCAGGTCGCGACCTCAACTGATGTCGCGACCGGCCTCCGCATTTGATCGCATTTCTCGTGTCGCGATTCGATCTGACATGTCGCGACATCATTTCTATTGTCACCTCATTCGTCACAAACACTTCTTTTAGGTTAAGTACATCATTAAGTTGTCTTGAGCCTTCGCAGTCGCGACCAAAATCATTGGTTCGCTTTGTTTTCTTTGTCGCTGACAAGTGGGAAATTAGTCACACCAAGTAGTTTCTTTAATCATCGCACCCTATCGCGACCTCAAAAGCATATCGCCACCATTCTTCCTATCCAATAAGAACTCATTTCTTAAATCTCACAGCTTCCATTCAATTTTCTATTTCTGGTCTCGATCTGATTGTTCTTCCCTTTGATGAATATATGTCGCGACCTCAATTCCATGTCATACATAATTTTACCTGCCTATCGCGATTTCCGTGTCGCGACTGATTCATGTCGCGACATCATTTTCCAAGTACTACCGTCATTCTTAGTCACAAATTTCCCCTTTCATGTCAAGGACTTAAAATTGTTTGTCTTTTCATTGTCTTATCGCGACATGGGATTTAGGTCACGACCTAATCATTTCTTCTCCTTGCTGAAATTTATGTCGTGACCTTAAAAGATGTCACGACATCATTTCTCCCCATCCTGTCGCAACCTCATTTCTTAGTCACAACAGTTTCTTCTCAATTCAGCTTCTTTCATTGGTCGTGACTTAAAAAGTGTGTCATGATCGAATGGTCATTTTCCGTGTCGCTAATTTCATTTTTATGTCATGACACTCTTTTGTTGTTAGCCATTTGATCCCTAGTCTCAAATCTTCTTTCAGGTCGCGACCTAAAGTGTGTCGCGACCGAGTAAATGGGCTCTTACTTGCTACGCAGTTGGTTCAAACTTAGTCGCAAAATGTTTTAACTGTTTAGCTCATTTTTATGTCGCGACATGAATTCCTGGTCGCGACCTATATCGCGTCCTCGCCTTACATTTTGCTAACATCAATTTCGCTGCTACCAATGTCTTCTTTCTGTGTCGAGGCCTCGAAAAGGTGTCGCGACATGATGGTGGCTTTTCTTACCTATGCTCTTGTCCCAGTTGCTTAAATGTAGTCACGACATAAATACCTAGTCGCGACCTTGATTAGAGTCTCCAACTTATATTTTTTTGTCGCAACCTTAAATTGCTTGGTAGAGATCTTATAAGCTTAGTCATCAACCATTCATAGTCGCGACCTCAATTATCTGTTGTAACCAGAGTTGTCTTTCTGTCACACCTCGTAATGGTGTCGACATGAAATCCTTCGCGTTCTTTTTCCGTCTCCTCAACAACTTCTTTGTCGCGATGCCTTTCATTCGCATAGTATGACTTCTGGTCACGACCTCGATTCTCTGTCGCGACCTCACCTTGACCATTGAACTGCTTTCACTTCTGATCCTTGCTGGAATTTTCATTTATGCTATAAATTTCTACAAAATATAAATTTTGTAAATAGTACATATTTCTGCATAAAAACAAGCAATTACATTGTAATAAAGATTAGAAAATTTGACTAAAAATTCAATGAGTTTTTTACTCATCAAATTCCCTCAAACTTAAAATTTTGCTTGTCCCCAAGCAAAGAAAAGAAAGATTTTTCTGTCCTCAAATAGTTGAACTTTATTTTGAAGGGCATTTTTCTATTCTACTGTGACAATCTTCTTATTCAACTTTGACTTAAACAAGAAGATTGGCAAGATTACTTCAAACTTTAGTTTTCTTAACCGAGAAAAGGAATGTTTTCAACCTCTATTACAAATAAACTAATGAATACCGCATGAAAATGGGCTCAGCCAATAGGACTTTGTTCTATGAGTATGTGTAGGTCTTCTTTCCTTTTCATCTTTTTGTTGAATTAGTTAATCTTCTGGGGATCTCCTTAGAAAACTAGTAAAAAGTCTCATAGGCTTGTTTTTCATATTGATCTCCACTAATGTAGGTAAATTCAACCTTCAAGATCAAAGAGGTCTTTTAGGCTTATATTGTTGGGTTGCAATCAGGACACTGAAAATTTAGGCTGAAAATTACCTGCATTCCACTCTTCCTTTCTCGTATAATATTAGCCTTCATCTTTCATCTTTTTCCTTCCTTGTAATGCAAACTCCCCTAAATAAACTCGCTTTCAGACATCATTCGATGTCGCGGGCTCCTTTCGCTTGCCACTTTCAACTTATCAACTCAGTTTCTTTTTACTAGAACTCTTTTCGTTTCTCTTTATTGTTAAAGAATTTGAATAAGGTAAATGTTTTGTCTTTTAGGCTTTCTATCACTCTTAGAGAACTTCTCGGGGCTACAACTCCCATATACCACTGACATTAAGGTACTAGGTGTTAAACACCCTACGAGCTTAATTGTTCAAGAGAGATGAAGCCACAAGACGGCTTATTCATTTTCAACTATTCTTCTTTCCTATAGTTCTTCAATTTATTTTCCTCATCCATCCTTGTAATCGAAAATATGTTCCCCAGAAACTTGTTCCTTTCTACCGAGTAAACATTCTTGATACGGCGGGTAATTTGGGGTTCTTTGCTAAAGTTATTGTAAAGGAGGATTTCGGGTTTTCTAATTCTTTGTTATTTTGAAGAGAAATTAGGCGTTTTGGCTCAAGCATGAAGCCCCAGGGTATGCCTTTGCATATAATAAGGGTAGGTTTGAAAAGGTTCAAACTTCCAAAGATGGCCTCTATCACTTATTGTTAGTTGTTTTTACCTAGGATTTCGCCTTTACCAATAATTTAACAAGTTCTAGGACCTTGCACCCTTGATTGTGAATCATCCCAGAAGATGTTCCTAATTCCTCTCAAAGTTTTAAGAATTTTCTTGACCATGTGTATTGTTTTTCCAAGATTTATACTGACTTACTATTTACACATACAGCTTCAATCATCTTATTTGTTCTTTCCACTACAACAAATTGACAATTTACCTCTCACGAGCTTACGTAGGTAATATAAAGAATCAGTCGGTAATTAAATTTACTGGAATACAAATAACCTATATTTCGTAGGTTGTTGTAGGCGTAGGTAAATAAATTCTTGTGGAAAATCCAATCCGTAGGTAAAGTACCTATATCGTCATTACGATAGAATTGTGGAAAAGTGGTAGGTAAAGTTGAAATCTACAAAGTGAGGACGAAATACCCAGCGAAATTACGTAGGTAATACGTCGATGAATTTACCTACGGAAAGTCACGTTGGTATTATTTTGTTAATTGATTTGTAATTAATACGTAGATAATTGGCAACCACATTTATAGGCATTAAAGTGTCGGTATTAATTGGTAATTTGCTCACGAGATATGCTTTTATAGATAAACTAGTGGTGTATCGTTGTGTTAACTACAGGCCCACGACCAGTGATTATCGATGAATTATTGATGGTGATGACCACTTTTGTGAGTATTCCGTCCGATAAATTGTGGATAATTTAGCTCATGGAAGTCCTTACCTGTCGATATTTAGTCTATGATTTTGTAGGTAATCAATACGTAGTGATAGTTATTATTCACCATACATGAGTATTTTAGGTCGATAGGAGAATTGTAGATAAATATAAAAAATATATTTATATTTTAATATAATTGGCTCTTAAACCTAATTAAAACACATTTTATGATTTTCATAAAGCAAATTTATATATAACAATCGAGGCCTAATAATATAACCTTTGACATATCTAAAAAAACAACATTCTAAATAGGACAAATGTATTAAAAAATACCTAAATATTTTGAAAAGTATTAAACAAAGTACCTAAATAGTTAAAAGTATTAAAGCTACATAAAAATGTACTTAAGCAGTTCCTCTTGTAGGAGATAAATTAGCATCATCGAGGAGGTGTGATAGTGGCTAGATGTCTAATGCTCATTACCATGGTCATGCGAGAAAGGTTGATTGTATGATACTAGTACTTGTCCACCTTTGGACATTTAATCTTGCCTTAACAATAGTTTATTAATAGTCTCTCCTTGAGATCTCTAATCATTGAATCTTGATCATTAATCCTGTGTTGTAGCTGTTGAATTACCTTCGTATTTTGTTGAGAAACATCAAATGCCGATGTGGAAGAAGAGGCCAGAACGAGTATAATATTGTGTAGCTTTGTGAGCCAAGCCCATAAACCCGACATTTTGTTGTCCGCCCCACAACATCTAGAAACATATTATTTTCATCTACTTAACCATTGGTTTGTGAAATTTAATATAAACTTAGCCTCGATAAATCCTGCAAATACATAAACATATTCAATTATAATATCAACTAAATGAAAGATAAGACATAATATATCAGTGATGAATAATTTACATTAACATCTTTGGACTTTTCATTAATGAAAGTCTTGCCATATACATTTTTGTATGTGTGTGAACAAAGCAACTCGGAGCGATGGGTGGTCGACCTAGTTTTCTAGCCTACACATGTAGGAACAGTTTGAGTCAATTAAACTAAAGATAATTGCAAAAAAAAAAAAAAAGCATAACTAGTGCAAACCAAAAAGAAGGTAAAAATCTACTTAATTAAATAAATAATAAAAAAGATTACTAGTGCGTTTCCCATACTCTCCATAATGGGTAGCGATTATCTGTGTGAGTTGATGGTGTAGACCCTGACAATGGCCTTGGACTTCTGTTTTAGAGTTGATCACAAACTTTTTTGAAATTTTAGGGTATTCCATTTTGTTTCCAATTCTCCCATGAGTCTTCGGTTTTCAATCGGCTTCTTTCATACTGTCTTTATATTAGACATCATGTCGACATCTGACCTTTTGCTTTGAGCAAACCATGCGGCTTCATTAGTGCATTTAAGGTCTCATGCAAATACATTGTTTCTCTGAATATATATTAGTTGCATTAAGAACTTCCAAAAATAGCTTTGACATGAAGATAAATTTAAATTTTTTATTAAATTGCATTAAATAAATTGGATTAATTTCATACCATAAATTCCTCATAATAGAAATCCTTAATTTCCTCATAAGCAGAACTTTCCAAATTGATCACTTGCTCTATCTTTTCATCAAAAATCTTCCTAGCTCACGAAGATAGTTGAGATGATTCCAAACTCACAGACCATAAATGAACATAAACAAAGAAGGAATAAAAAAAAAAAAAAAAAAAAGATAGCAAGAAGGCGAAACTTGTAATAGAAAAATTATCAAAACAAGGACTACATGAACAAATGCATTACATGTGAGCTATAAAATAATTACAAGTTCATTCTTTTGGTCCACTAGAGGTGCAAGTAACTATTTAAATATAAAAATTGTAATATAAATTTCAAAATGAAATAAAAATTTTCCTATTCACATCTTGAAACATGTAAAGTCACATTCTTAAAAATTTCCTTATTTCCCTATTATTATGTTGGGTAGTAAGTACTTGTGAAGGGCTGAAAAAGTCATAACTTTTATGAAGCTTTCTTCATTATTTACATGAATTACGATTCACATTGAGAATAGTGACAATTTAGAGATAAATAAAAATATTGGACTCCGACAGGGTATTGATCTCTAAAATAGATTAGTTAAAAGCTGACCCTTGTTGGAATGATAAAAGGAAAAATCATAATGTAAGTTGCCCTAAATTGTTGCATAAGAGTGAGCACGTAATCGATTTTCAAATGTCGTGAACTCGGATGTAGGCACAGATATCTTGGTGAAGGAGGCTGCGGTTGTGAATTTGAAGTAGAAGGTGTTGATGGTGTACGTTGAGCACCTATAATCTTGCTTGTAAACATGAATGTAGAGAAGTGGAAGGTGTTGCTATAGTAGTAGCTCGAGGTGTTGGTGGAAAACTTGTATTTGGAGCAACTAGAATTGGGCGGTGTTGATATGCAGCATTATGTGTAGAACCAATTGGGGATGGTGAAGATGACTGTGTAGTCCTTTGTCTAGTAATGTCCTGGGATTTCTTTGTAACAGAGTTTCTCATGTTGGTGCTTTGGCTTCTTGTCATTTCAAGTAAGCTATTAAAAAAATAAAATATCCATAGAAATGAACAAATTAAGAAAAAAAAAAATAGCATTATTACACATTCATGATAATTGCTAGAAAAAATCACAATATGAAATGAACAAATATTACAACAATAATAATTGGATAAACACCCAATGCGCATTTGCATGAACAACAACATATCACTTAAAGATGTCTAGCCTTTAACCATTAAGAATATGAACCATAGGGCGATATGATGCAAAATAAATATAAATAATTAATGATAATCGCTATCAGTATCACTAGATTCAACATCTTCCTTATTGATTTCATTTTCATCGTCTCTTAATTTGACTCAAGTAATGGTTCCTCTGAGAGTTCATTGTCATCTTCAGCTAAATCAACATGTTCTCCATCAGCATCATTCAATAATAAACTAGATTCATCAATACTTCTTTGTGCATCAATGGGTTGTTCAACTACGAGCATTTGATTAACTAACTCATCTTCTTGGAATGCAATATTAGTAGTTACTGTTTTGTCAACGGCTGCAGGAACATCTATATGAGCCCTAGCTTTAACTTTGCATCACTGTCGACAAATCGGACTTGTCTTTCTCGAGAAGCTAGGTGATTGCATAATATACTTGTGCGGCTTGCATAAGTATAAGCGAGTTTCATCCTTGCTCGAGTTTCTTGACTTAGTTAACATCAACCAAAAAATATTGTTTATGAACCTTCATCCAACATTACTTGATAGGATCAAACCAATTGCACTTGAAGTATAGTCAGTTTAATTAGTAGCGCCAGGTATTCTAGTTGCAAAATCGCTGATAGCACATAATAATCATTCTGTCTCATTGAAATTTGTTCCTTTAACCACAAAC
This sequence comes from Tetrastigma voinierianum, assembly GCA_016808115.1. NCBI lineage: Eukaryota > Viridiplantae > Streptophyta > Magnoliopsida > Vitales > Vitaceae > Tetrastigma > Tetrastigma voinierianum. Next base: position 82,736 of record JAEQBH010003242.1, on the reverse strand, counting down.
TCCTCTTGTTGAAGTTAACCTCCTTAGAACCATGTGATTACATTGTAAATTTGTAACCATTAACAAATACATGGGAAATGTCTCGGCCCGGTTCGTAAGGGCCTTTAAGCCAAGATCTTCAACAATGGATTGTCGAATTTATCACGTGCCTATAAATAAAACAAACCGATGTCAATTGAGGATCTAACATCTTAAACTTCTAATTGTTGTATTAAAATCACTATTTCATTACTTATAGTTCTCAAACCATTACACCAAAATTCTTGTCAAGCTTCACGTCAAGCTCCTCATCGACAAATGTGAGGTGATATTTGTTTATCTCATGAATATACATGCTTATGAAATGAAAATAGTTTTAGTGGTATTTATAAGTAATAAGTATCATTTTAAGTGAACGAAGAGATATTTTGTCACTTACTTCACATATGGATCAACGTCCTCACAATTGAACAGAACATAAGTTCGTGCAGCCTCATACTCATTGTCTGATAACCTCGTAGATTTTGATCGTCCATATGGTCGATCGGGATGTTTAAATATTGGAAGTGTCCCTTCAATCTCATCACCATCGCCGCCATCATCATTACGAGGCACTTTCCGCATTCTTGTATACACATGAGGCTCAAAATAATGTGAACAAAAATTGGATGCCTCTTCTACCAAGTAAGCATTACTTGAGTGGAACCTTCACCTTGGCCTTATTAGCGACATTCTTCTTCAAATGTCCAAGAAATCTATAACGATGGTTGCAAATTAAGTATAAATTTTTCCAAATTATTCACTAGAATTATAAAAAATATGGCAAAATATTGAACTTTTAACCTTTCAAAGGATACATCGCGACACTACACCACCTTTGGACAGCGATTTTTGCCTCGTAAGGCAAGTGTATTGGAAGGTGTTCCATTGAATCAAAGAAACCAGGAGGGAATATACGCTCTAATTTGCAAATAATAATTGGAATATCTTTTTTCTAATCTTTCCATATCTTCCACTTTAATTGTTGTTGAAGTTAAACCTTTGAAAAAAAGACTTAACTCTGTTAAAGCTTGTCATACATTTGTCGGAAGGAGCTCACGGAAGCTGATAAAGATTAACCGTTGCATGAATACATGGCAATCATGGCTCTTCATCCCAAACAACTTGTGCTTTCTCATGTCTACACACCTAGCCATATTTGAAGCATAACCATCAGGAAATTTTAGATTTTTCACCCATTCATACAATATTTATTTCTTGGGTTTTTATCAGTGTGTAACATGTAGGAAATTCTCTTGTAGCCATTTTTCAAACTAGGCCTTGACACAACACCTTTAGATCTTCTCTTGCCTTCTCATTATCTTTAGTTTTTCCTTCAACTTGCATAACTGTATTAAACACATTTTCAAGACATTCTCAATATGCATCACGTAGATTGTGTCTAATTAGATTTGAGCTCAGTATAGTGATCGAAAGATACTAGTTTATTCCACCCCTGAAGCCTTGTAATTTGACCATTAATAACTTCATAATCAATATCAGTTGCCCTTTCAGCCCAAGTGTTGCTTGCTTTGGATTTGTTCCTTTGGTCATTATAGGTGGTGGTGGACCATTCTATTATATTCTTGAGGAAGAGTTTTTATTATGCACAGATACATTATCGAGGAAAGCAAGATGATTGTCAAACAGTTGTCTTCCGACCATTAGTCAATGTAAATGTATGAATGTTCCATGCAATATGGACAAGCAATTTTCGGATGTACTCAACGAAAGCGAGTAGTATGCGGGAAAATCGCTAATAGTCCACATGAGTGCAACTTTACCGTTTGAAAATTTTGTTTTATTGATATATCATAAGTTTGCGTACCCACTTCCCAAAGTTGTTTCATTTCTTCTATCAAGGTTGAAGGAACGTCTATCTTACAGTTCTTAGGATTGTTAGGCCAAGGAACAATTATAGATAAGAAGAATTAAGTCTCCTTCATGCACATCCATGGTGGCAAATTATATGGGGTAACTATTATTGGCCATGATGAATATTGTTGTCCTGACTGTCCAAATGGCTTAAAACCATCAGTACATAATCCCAATCTAACATTATGACTCTCCGAAGAAAATGAAGGATGTACGCGGCTAAAATGCTTCCATGCCTCAGAATCAGATGGATGTCACATTGTCCCATCTTCTTGAATATGCTCATCATGCCATTACATATGTGTAGCCGTTGCTTCTGAAGCATACAACCGCTACAACCTCGGGCTTAGAGGAAAGTAATACATCCTCTTGAATGACACTTTTTTTTTTGTGTTTCTATGATCCCTTTTTCCTTTTAAATCGATGATGGTTACAAAATTTACAACATCCAATGCCATCATCACCCCAATATATCATCGATTATTGTTGCAACAATCAATCTTCTCTATGTCGGAAGACCAAGGCATGAACTAATTTCTTTGTTACGTAAAAATTGTCGATCATTTGTTGTCATCTGGTAACACCTCTATTAAAAACGGATAAATCATCATAGCATCTCACTACGAAAAATGATGCTCGACTATATGCAGCGTCTTGCTGCGCGAGACATGCGGGAATGTGTAGTGCACCTGGCGAAATCCACGTAATTTTTCATCAAGCGCATTGAGCATGTCATAAAATTTTTGTGCGTGGTTGATGCTTCCTCCATGAAGTCATTCTCAAACTCAGACCCTATAACATCAAGAATCATTTGGCGGTATGGATTCGTTGGTTCTACATCAACGGCTCTAGTTAAATGGCATGTTGATTGCTCAAAGTGCATACTCTCATATGGTTCTCCATGTCTATTCCACACATAATATTCTGAAACAAATCGCTTTATAAACAAATACACCCTAACATCATCCAATTTCAAGAACTTCCGATTATGACACTTCTTACAAAGACATCTTAATTCAATCACATCAGATGTTCCTAACTGCTTACATGCATAAGCGATAAAACTTTCAACCCCATCAACAAAATCTTTGTTAATAGTGCCATCGGCTTATTGAGCTGCATAAATCCATTCGACCCACACTCATATTTGTTTTCTCTGAAAAAGTTAGCAATATTATGCAAATTTTTAAATACAAATTAATGTCAAGTATTGTTAATATATATATATATATATATATATATATATATATCGTGTGTGTGTGTGTGTGTGTGTCAACACCCACAAAATAATTACAATAATAATTCAAGAATTCAGATCTGAAAATCATAATCTCAAAATTCTGAAAAATACTCTAATATTACAGGCTAGTATAGTAGAAAATAGTATAGTCAACCCTTTCCCCAATCCGTTTGTATGAATAAAGCGGCTTGAACATAATGAGCGAATATCATAATGATGGCGATTATGAGTCATATATATTAGCGAAAAAAAAAAGCATTAGAATCTTCAAAGTGATTAATAATAATAATATTAATTCCATAATTCCAATGCAAAACATGCAAGCTGGCGTGTAAAGGATCCCAAATAATGCAAATAATTCAATAATGCATTATTTGTTTTAATTTAAAGAGTGGATGTTTGACAAGAATTCATCTGATGTATTTTTTTTTTGGTTTAAAGAATTGGATGGCTTTTGTTGAAAGATCCACTTGGACTAGGCATTAGGTTTGGTCACTTTTTCCATGTGGGCTTTTGAATTCAATACCCAATAGAAAATTGTGAATTTCAAGGAAGTGTGGCCCAATGAAATAGGAAGTGAAATATCAAAAGAATTGGACTTTTCTCATTGTTATTGGGGATGACATGGCCCCCCTCTTTCTATTTTTTGGGCTCATCCTTTCATGTCTAAGAAATTTTTTTGTACTCAAAATAGGAATTGATTTTTTTTAAAAAAAGAAAGTTTGGTATAAATGGGTCTATATTTTTTTTTATTTACTTGTGTATTTATGTAGAAATGTAGTTGAAATGAGTGATAATAAAATGGTTTGAGAATGGACGGTGGCAGGTGTCAGTGGACTATGCAATAGTGATAAGTCCAAGGAAGCAGTCTCTAACATACAAGCAGAGGGGATTCAATAGACTGTGCAATAGTTAAATAGCTTTCAACTTTGTTTTTTTTTTTTATAACTTATTGCTATTTTTTTTTTAAATCTGAATATAAAAAATGAAAATAATTAATTTTTTTATTTTAAAAAAGTTATTTTTTATTAAAATAAGAAAAACTCCACCAAAAAAGATGACTATCAATACTCATTACTAGGGATGACAATAGAAAGATTTGGGACGGGGCGGTCATTTCGATCTAATGCATTTATTTTTTCAATTCCGTATATCCATTAAAATTAAACAGGGCGGGAAGTGACGGGACGGGTTGACATAAATGAAACATGTGTCGCGATTTAATTCATTTTGTAAATCGTCAGTGGCTCCCACTAGCGATTTAATTTGTGGATTTATGATCTACACTATCTAAATCCAATACTGAACCCATATGCATAAGAAATAAAATTACAATTAAAGTCCGAGATCGATTACCCATTCTTTCACGTTTTTGCAACTACTAGCATTGTAATCAAGAGGCTTTAAATGAAAAACATGAGTCGTTCTAGTCATCCAAACCACGTTTCTTTGATTAACATCAAAATTTTCGAACCAAACGAAACTAAATAAAAAAAAAAAATCAACTTTGGATGCTTAATGAATCTATGCAACACATTTTGAAAATTTGAAAAATTAACTACAGATATTTCTAGGAATCGAACAATTTTGATTGACATACAATCACGGTTTTACGTAATCCATCCTATGATTTTCCTAAACATATATCTCCCAAAAAAATGGGTGCGAATTGTAAACAATGCATGAAAATAGATCTAGCATATTTCCATTCGATCTAAATAATATCTTAGATCAAAGAAGGAAGCGAGAACACATGGCTGGTGCATCTAAATTAGGGCGCATAGAGCCATGGATCAAATTATAAAAAAAAAAGTTTTTGATAAAATTTGAATCATAACATGGAAATAGATCATGGGAGAAGTACGAGCGATTACTTGATTCAATATGAGAGCCTAACCTCAGATGAGAAAGCTCGAACGCCTCCCTCTTTCTCTCTCGCTGAGCTTGGCTTTCTAGGTTGAAGAAGAGATTCTTAATTTTATTTCTTTTCTTTATTGGCGATTGTTTGGATGCAGGATCTTGGGTTATGACGCGCTCGTGATGGGCCGGGATCTGATATTGGGCTCAACCAGTTTCACGTTCGGACTTCGGAGTGGGATTTACTCTCAGGCTTGGACTAGCTTTTGGGCTAAAAACGTACAAGTGTCAGAAGTTCATTATATATAAACTATGAAATTATAAGATATTATATTATGGGCTAAAAACGTACAAGTGTCAGAAGTTCATTATATATAAAATATGAAATTATAAGATATTATATTGTGGGCTAAAAAATATGAAATTATAAGATATTATATTGTGGGCTAAAAACATACAAGTGTCAGAAGTTCATTATATAATGGGATAATATAATAAGATAAATTATCTTATCACTTATTATATATATATATATATATATATATATATATATACCTATATATATATATATATATATATATATATATATGTAAGTATTATATTATTAGAAACACCAATTCATCATATCTAGTTCAAATGATAGAATATTCAACCTAATTCAAGTCTTAATGAGACAATTTACTGCAATATAATTAAAAGGTTTAACTATAAATAAAAAAAATACCAAACTATGTAAATCGCCAGTATTGGATTTTTAAATCGGTGCATGAATAGTGTCACCGATTGTGAAACCCGGAAAATCGAATTTTAGAAAAATGGTAAGCAGTAATTTCGATTGAAAGCAGAAAATTTTAGATACCGGATGATGAAGCGGTGGCGGAGTTAAATTCGTCTTGCGAATCAGTGACGAGAAAGTTTCATCGAGTGCAGAGACGATCTCGGAATATTTTACGAATTTCTGGGTGATAAGTCGCCAGTGACTTCAGGGACGAGATTTTTACGAAAATCTCGGAAGTCAGGAAATGGCTTGAGCTAAGTTCATTTAAAATAAAGTGAATTGAAAAGAAATAAATTGTTTCGGGACATAAACGGATCCGAATGAGACAATATGAGTCAATGTATTCAAATAAAATAAAATAAAATTAAATAAATAAATAAAGGATAAATACCAAAAGCCAAAAAGAAAAGTCAAATGACGGGGAGAGAGAGAGGGCGTGCAAAGATATTTTTATTTTTTATTTTTTATTTTTTTTCGCTTCTTTCTCAAATCTATAGAGGAATTAGGATCGTAGAATTTAAATGTCGAGCGAGAATTAAGGATTTATCACGTGAGGCTGCAGCGTGGACACCAAAATCATGGGTTTCGTGGCTATGAGATAGAAAAAATTCTTGCCGTATTTCATCCTAAAGGCTATTTAATGGCTTGAGATTGGCTTAGAGGCCGTGAAAGGCCGTAAATTTCAGTCCTCCAATTTTTGGACTGAGTGTAGGAATTTTTAAGAATTTTTGGGACTATTTTCGGATAGTTTGGGCTGAATTTTAGGACTGTTTTTGCACAGTTCGGGCTAAAATTTGGGGATTGTTTGCGGACAATCCGGACATAATTTTGAATTTATTTTGGGCGAGTCTGAGCGTGTTGAGTTTGGTTTTGATCTCGGGCCCAGTGTCTTTGGTTTTGTGAATGTTTTGGTATCCTAAAAATTGGGTGTGACGTAAATGGACAAGAGGTCTTACTTGTTTATGTGGAGTCGAGAATTAGGCCATTTTTGTATGTGATAAATTATTGTGGTAAAATATTAAATAACATATGTTGTTGTGTAAAAATCATATTATATATGCTATTAATTTGATGTATTATCATGGATTGCATGGATGTCAATTATATGTAAAAAAATTATATTCCGTATGTAAAAAAATCTGTTAAAATAATCAATGTTATCAAAATCAAAATTTCATTTATTTTTAATAATGAAAATTAATAATTATAAAAAAAAAATTATTAGTTAATTTCTACATTAGCAATAACATTTATAAAAATACCGTTTCTAAAAATAGAGGAATTTTGTTTCTAGAAATATAAACGAAAATAGAAACAGAATACATTCCGTTTCTAATAATAGCGACATAATTAAATTCATTCTAATACATTCTGTTTCCGTTTAATAAATTCATTTTTAGCCAATTTTTCTGTTAAAATAATCAATTAATGTTATCAAAATCAAAATTTCACTTATTTTTAATAATGAAAATTCATAATTATAAAAAAAATTATTAGTTAATTTCTACATTAGCAATAACTAAAATAAAAATACCGTTTCTAAAAATAGCGGAATTTTGTTTCTAGAAATATAAACGAAAATAGAAACGGAATACATTCCGTTTCCAATGATGGACAAAAATATTGATAAGTTAAAAATCATCTAAAATTTATGAAGATATTTAAAAAATCTTCAAAAATAATTAAATAAACAATAACGTACATGTTAAATTGTTTTCAAGTGTAATTAAATTAAGTATGATTAAGTATAATCTTCAAAGATTTTTATAGGTAACTTCTGTCGGTAATCCGTAGGTAATTTATAGGTAAAATTTACCTACGGAACATTTCCGTTGGTAAACTGTGGATGTTTTATAGAGTAATGTACCTACGAAAGACTATCCGTCGGTAACTTCCGTAGGTAATTTATAGGTAAACTTTACTTACGGAAACCTTCCGTCGATAAACTGTGGATTTTTATAGAGTGGCACCTACGGGTATCAGTCGGTAACTCGTCATTAATGGTAGGTGCTTTATAGGTAAAATTTACCTCAGGAAAATTTTAGTGAGTAAATAGTGGATTTTTATGGTGTGGTTACCTCACGAAAGAATTACCGTCGATAAATTAATTGGTAATATGTCTCATGGTAATTTATGGGTAAAATTTTTAAAAATTTCTGTAGGTAATGGTCCGTCGGTATTCAGTTGGTAAATGAATGCGCAAAAGTTAGCGCGAGAGAAGGCACCTCGGCCACTGAAGCCGGTAATTTTCGTAGGTATTATGTCGGTAAATTGTAACACCCCGAAATATAGCCTAGTCGTTTTCAACATGTTTAGGGTATTTTGTAGGTATAATTTGAATGTTTGGTGATTTAAATGCGAAACATGGAAATTGAGAAACCCAGAAAGTTTACAAGACACAAGGACAAATTTGTAAATTTTCAAAAGGATGATATGAGTCATAAGGAAGAAAGTGTGGGCTAAATTAGAATACAACATAACTTTATTTGCAAAAGAGAAGAAGAACTTAAGGACTAAAGGAAAATAAATGAAAACTTAACCCAAAAATGGGTTTTAGGAGCCAAGCTAATCTAATACAGGAGATCCTTAATTAAGACCAAATTTGGTCTCATTTTGGGGAGAACAAACCGTGGAGAAGGGAAGGAGAAGAAGAAGAAGAAGGAAGAAGGAGAAGCCAAATTTAAGGTATGGATCTTTGGATTTTTGTATGGAAATTATAGATTTTGTATGGGATTATGTGTATTTGGACCATGGTAGGGATTTATATGGTTTTCAAACCTAGGGTTTTGTTAGGATTTCATCCCAACCCTAGATTTCTTGAAAGTGGGGTTAGTAAAACCCTAAATGGTACAAGAAGAGTATGGAATTGTATGGATCTTTGGATTTTTGTATGGAACTATGACTAGTAGTATGGAACTTTGTATAGATTTGTATGGAATCTAACATTTAGTATGGATTACTTGGATTTTCTTGTATGGATACATGTTTTGGGTTGTGGGTTGTAAGAAACCTAACCCTAGAATGAATTCTTATGGAATCAAGAGTATGGAATCCTCCCTTTGCGGTTGGATTCATGGTTTAATTGCAAAGTAATGGAGTTTGGGTTAGAACAAACCCTAACTTATCTTTGTGTTTGGTTTGTGTATGGGTTATGACCCATATTAGAATTGTTTTGGGAGTAATTCATGAAAGGTTTTTGAAGAAAGATATGTATTGAAAGTTGTTTGAGTATAGAGGTGGGGTTCTGAGATGGATATGGAGTGGTTTGATGTGTATATTGATTATTAGGTGATTTGGGTATAAAATATGGAAAAATGGGAGAAAAACCACATTTGCAGGAAATTAGAGGTTGATGTAGTCTAAACAAGTGAAGTGCAGGTACCATAAGTGTTCTGTCGATTAGTCGCCGGTGCATTCATATATTTGGACCCGACATTTGTATTTTTGGCCATAAATTGGTCATTTCTTATCCGATTTGATGGTTCAGTGGTTGGTTAAAATAGACGTCAAGGAGAACAAAACATCTGAAATGGTGCCTTCAGTTGATATATGGCGAAAATTCACTCAAGTGAGATTTATGTTGACGTTTACGATTCTGTTTTTAAACATAGAGTAGTCCTGGTTGTTTCGGACATATCTTGAGTTTGTTACTAGATTTAAGTGATTCCAGGTTGGAGAGAACCCTTAGCACCTTAGCTTTGAAAATTTAGGCAGTGTGGTATGGAGTTAAGACCACAGAAAATAGGTATTACCAGGACTGTCCACTAGTGTGATATGGCATCTTGACTAGTTTGAAATGTCTGCTTAAGTTTGGATAATTCAGTGGAATGATTCCAATTTAAGTAAAATAGATTCGTAGAGGAACAAGAATACATGAATTATGTGTGAATACATAGGTGTCATACTGTACAAGTATAACAAATACCATGTCATTGAGCGTGAAATAGGGAAAAATGTAAGGAAATGCAATATGTATAGATGTGTTCATGAAACATGAATATGATATGAAATATGAAAATGAACACAAACACTGAACATGAACATGAACATAGAAAGCGATATGTCATGAACACGTAATGTGGTTAAATTCATCTCTGATTCTTTGTCCATAATCAGAAAAGATAGCGAATGATATGAAATATGGATGGTAATTTTGGTTGTTACGTCGGTGCTTGACACTCTGCTAGTGCTACGACACTTTGGGGCGTAATATTTTGATCTGTTCCATGCAAAATCAAATTGCTACTGAATGACAAACAGGACAAGATTCAACAACTAAATCTGTCGTGAATGTCAACTTCTATAGCCATATGTGAGATTGCAATGTTAAATGTGAGATCACATTGCTACTGAATAACAAACAGGACAGGATTCAACAACTAAATCTGTCGTGAATGTCGACTTCTATAGTAATATGTGAGATCGCAATATTGAATGTGAGATCACATTGTTATCGAATGACAAAACAGACAAGATTCAACAATCGACCGTCGTGAATGTCGACTTCTATAGTCATATGTGAAATCACAAACTGAATGCGAAAAGAAAAAGAAAGAAAATGATTCGAGAAGAGTATTTAAACAAGTATAAGATCCGAAATACAAGAATAAGCTCCGAAATACAAGTATAAGATCCGTAAGACAAGTATAAGATCTGTAATACAAGTATAAGATCCGAAATACAAGAATAAGATTCGAAATACAAGAATAAGTTCCATAATATAAGTATAAGATCTTAAATACAAGAATAAGTTCCGTAATACAATTATAAGATCTGATATACAAGTATATGCTCTGTAATACAAGTAAGATACGTAAGACAAGTATAAGTATAAGTCCGATATATATGTCCTTTGAGAAATTTGAATAAGTATGTGTCCTTCAAGAGATAAGCATAAGTATATGTTTGACGGGAGATAAGCATAAGTATGTGTCCTACAGGAGATAAGTATAAGTATATGTATAAGTTCAGTACCGTATAAACAAGCATAAGTTGGTTACAAGGATAATTATATATGTAAATCTGTTATATGAATTCCTGAAGATTCTGAGATCTGTTATTGTTATATGTTTATTATGATTCAGTATAAATGCATGTGTACCAGTATAAGTTATAAGATATATTTCCCAATTAAGCCGTAAAGCGAGCACTGCTTTAAATCTCCAAGGCAGATTGCAGAAGACGTCTCAAACTTCTCGTGATACCGGGTCAAAAGACACTAGTAGGGGTTCACTACATGTATGTCCTGCAATCGGGATTCAGAATGTAAAAGTACGCTTGTATATGTAAATGTGACTCAATATATGTGTATAGATTTTGATGGACACCACTCCGGTGGTAGTTCTTTTTGTAGGGTTACGGGCAAAATATCCAATATGATTAGAACATAAATGCAGTGGAATTTAAAAATTTTATCCCTTAACCCACCAAGGATCACATGCGTTTCATAAAAAACCGAAGGAAGGGTAAACGAAACTTACCTCTTGTAGATCGATTTGTCAAGCCTTCAAAGTCTAAGGCCTTTGGTTTATCCTGACCTCAAAGGTGGGTTCGCCTTCTTTCTGGGGAAGAGACTCACCCTACAAGTAATCCACACACGAACAAATAATAAACGATCTTGTTAATGCCAGTTCGTGTCTGCCTTCAAAACGAAATTACAGGGCTCTTTCTTTTCTTTCTCTCCTCAAGCTGTTGTTCTCGTGAGTAAAAGACGACTACTACAAAATATATATGTCTCTATATATATATATATATATATATATATATATATAAGTCTCCGCTTAGTTTATTTAAAATGAATTTTATATTATTATATATTTAAAACTCTTTAAATAAATAAATAATTTCAAATTCAAAACATAACCGTTCAAGACATAACTGCTTCATGAATTTAACTTTTCAAAATTAAATTCGAATTTAAATAACAATTTAAATTCACAAAACATAACCAAGCTCAAGACATAACCGCTTCACGAATTTAAACTTTCTGGGGCTGAATCCCAATTAAACAATAATTTAAATTCACAAAACATAAATCGGTTCAATATAACTGCTTCACGAATTTAAACTTTCAAAATTAAATTCGAATTAAATTAACAACTAATTGTTATTTGTAATTTTAAAATAATCTCATCATTTTAAATTACTACAGAGTGAAACCATAACTCAAGTATTATTCGTTTCCATGTGTGACCCTATAGTTCAATCAACATATGTAGGCATAAACTCAGATTTGATCCTAAGGTTTCAAGCGGCCCTAAAGAAGACATTATGACTACTCAAGCAGAAATGAAAGCTCATGATCCGAGACAACGAGACAAATTTTTAATATAGCTAATGACATAACTTTTTGTCTCATGATATCTTGATAGACATAAGGTACCGGACAAAGTCAACCTTCTATCGTTTCTATCTTGATTACTCAAACCCAATTAGACTGACGAAACAAATGACATTGATCTCCATCAATTCATTTGATAACGCCATGCATTTCGCCTCAATCAGCGAGGGACCCAAAGATATCTCTTTATAATGTAAGAGGGACAAATTCCATCTTAATCGCTCATATCTCGCTCACATACCTTATTATGCCTAAGTATAACCTTTATAGTCATCCGATTAAAGACAAACGTTTGATTATATCAAACACAATATTCTTATGTTTGAACCAGAAGCGATCTCGTGTCAAAGATTTAATAGACACAACTATTAGAGATTAACTATGACTTGATCCATGTATTAATCTCAAGACTAATCATTCAATATTTGTTTCAAACAAATAGATATAAATTTGATTTGAGAGTCTCATATACATATTCATCCATGAATATCAGACCAAACTTTATAATTAATCTTAATTCATTGTTATTCCCATAAAAATAACCGATTCCATTACTTAATAATTAATAATATTATCTAAGACATTATATATAATAACATGCAAATCATCATAATAATTAATTCTCATAAATAGTCAAAATACTATGTCCAAGGATAGCCTTAGAGCACTATTACTAACAATTTCTCAAGGCTAACAATCACACTGTATCTAATACCTATGAACCTAGCATTTAATGATTATGCTTTGCTTGTGGTAGAGAAGTTAGTTTAATGGATCAGAACATTATCATCCACAACCTTTTATATCTTAACGCTTACCTCTCTCAATGATTTCTCGAATGAGATGATAAATCGCCTAAGAATGTGTTCGATCGCTGATGTGATCTAGGTTCCTTTGTTTCAGGTAAAGCACCATTATTATCATAAATGATCAACAGGATTTGTAATGCTGTGTGAACTACTTCAAGGTCAGAATGAACTCTGATCCAAATCATTCCTTTGTCGCATCAGATGTCAGAATGTATTTAGCTTCAATTGTAGAATCAGAATGTTGTTTCTTGCTTTGAACTTTTCCAAATTTAACCGCACCACCATTTAAAAACATATCCCGATCAAGGACGGAATCATCTTTGCCGATTAGGAAGTCAGATCCGTGTAAACCATTTACAACCAGATCATCTTCCAATCCGCCATACACCAAGAACATATCTTTAGACCTTCTCAGATACTTAAGAATGTTCTTGACAGTTGTCCAGTGACTCTCACCGATCTAACTTGATAGGACCCGACCCGGAAACCCTCCCAAGATTTCCCGAGTGGTCCCGCCTAGTGAAGTTCCCACCGCATAAATCTCTGTGGAACATCCACCTAACCCCAACTTTAAGAAAGCAGCAAACACCCGTATTACTGTAATACCTCAATATATATATAAAGATCCACAACCGCTCAAATCCACAACTCGTCCCATCCCATCAGAGGTCATAACCACAAGCACATGATAAAGACTCCTATGAGTTCAATACTAAGACGAGCATTCTAAGAGTGTTTCGCGACTTAGGGGTACAATGAAAATACATAAGTCAAATAAAAGAAAGGCAGATAGATAAGATAGACTACTGCAACTACCGCAGAATGAGTGATGTAGAAGCTGGCGCGAGGTAGATCTCTACGAACTACCTAGACCTAGAGAACGGATTTAAAACAATAAAAAGTGAGATAATAACCTCGCTATGCGGTGATGATTTATAGCGAAATAATGCTTATTTTCCTAAAAATTTCTTCTCAAGACCTCACAAGCCCACTCTTTTGCAAGGTTCTCAAGCCAAATCATTTCACAAAACCCAAACTTATACCCAAGTCAACAATATGAAATTCACGCTCAAAAATTTAACCGACATCACTACCAAGAATCTTATAACCTAAATTTATTCACAACATAAAAATTGAGCATAAAATATATATAACCATCATGTCGTAAAAATAATCATGAAAATACAATAACCATAAATATCGAAACGGTTATCTCATCGTGAACCAACAATGTAATCGCGACCATACCCATAGTAAAACCGTTTGCACACCCAACCTCACGACACCGTGGAAACTAATAAACCTTCGGGTAAACCCGACATCACGTGGCAACTAATAAACCTTTCCAACGATACCGCATTATAATCATTTCACATAGTCTCAAAATCCATTTCTTAAATCAATAACTTTCAAATGGTTTAAAACCTCAATCCATAAAATTAAAAATGTTTGAAAACCACAAATTTATCCATGAACTCAAAGAAACTTCCAAATATTTAAAATGTTGACAAAATCCACATTAAATGATAATTTGTTTATATAAAAACAGATAATTATATTTACGCATAATCAACCGTTCGATCAAATAAGTTATATATATAATAATTAACCACAATTATATATATCATAATAATACCCCAAAGCATTTAAAACATGTAAACCACTCACACTACGATGTGTTCAAATCCCGCTCCCTGCAGATCGCTCTGTGCTCAACGGGAGTGCATGTAATAATATAAAAATACCATTTGCGCTTCAATAACTTAACCAAAGACATCGACGCCCTAAACGCCTTTTTAATAATTTTAATCCATGACTATCTAAATCACCCTAATGCACCCAATTATACAAGGTGCCCTATGTAATCCTATGACTCCAAAATTGGGCTTTTCACCCGTGAGATCAATCTTTCGAAATTGAACCTTCCAATAACTCATAAAAATGTCCACTTTAATTTAATCCAACTCCAATTTTGCCTAATTGACTAATCAGGTCTCAATTCTCACCCAAACCTTTCAGAATTAATCTCGAAATGACCCAAAAATGGAAAACTAACCAAACGACGTCCAAAATTTACAAACTTTATATCAACGGAAAGCCCAAGAAACTAGGAACACAGAAGTACCCTTACCTTGGTCCAAAGGTTGTTGTGGTGGCCGAAAAACTCGATCCAACAGTTGGCCAACTTTGTTTTTGTTGTATCTTTCAAACGGTGAGGAATCTGCGAAAAGGGACCACTGGAATGATTTCAGAGGGTCCAAAAATGGTGGGAGAGAGGTATGGGTTGGCATGGAATGGCCGGAAAATGGGAAAATCCGGTGACCCACCGTGGCGGCCGCCGCCGTGTTCGCCGGCCCGATCTAGGCGCTTCCGGAGGTGGTTCATCGAAATTTTGCCTGGCACGCCGCCTGCGGTGGCGTCCTCCTGGCCAGGCGCTGAGCGCGGGTGGCCGTGTCGCTCTCCCACTCCGGGCCAAAACCCGCTTGGTCTAAAATGGGCCGAAACGATCCGCCGCGTTCATGGTTCGGGGAGTTTTTCTAGGGTTTTGGAGCTCAAAATGGTGTCAGGCTGTGGTTCTATTTGGCACGCAAAACTAGGTTTATATAGAGCCTAGGGTCGCTTTCAAAACCCTAGACCTGATTTCATGGGATTAATTCTGCTTTAAAACACTCGGCTTTTTAACTCCAAAGGTCATAACTTTCTATCCGTAGTCGATTTGACGCTCAACCTGGGTTTATGAACCTTATATCGACGAGGCCTACGAAATGGTGTCTTAGTCAACCCAAAATTATTCATCCTCGAAAAAGTCAACTTGGGCCCACATACTAATTGTTGGTCAAACTTGGTCAAACTTGGTCAAACGTTTTAAAAACTTGTATTATTTGGTACAGGTCGTTACAACCTACCCCCCTTAAAGAAAAATTTCGTCCCCGAAATTCATACCTGCGTCATGGAAGAGATGAGGATACTTGCTCAACATTTGGTCCTCCCGCTCTCAAGTCGCCTCCTAGACTAGGTGGTTTCTCCAAAGGACCTTCACTAAGGATATTGTCTTATTGCGAAGCTCCTTCTCTTCTCTACCCAGAATCTACACTGGCTGCTCCTCATAGGATAAGTCATCCCTCAGCTCAATCTCTAGTGTCTCAACACATATGAGGATCCAGATATACTTGCAGTACGGAGATGTAATTACTATGGACTCGAGAAAGCTCCTCCGACAAGTCTAATCTATAAGCCACTGGACCTATCCTCTCAACAATCTAAAAAGGTCCAATGTAGCGAGGACTTAGCTTCCCAAAGCGTACCACGCCTTCCAAGGAGAGAGCTTTAAGAATACTCGATCTTCAACCTCCAAGTACCATCCTCCTTCTTTACAAATAACACTGGCGCTCCCCAAAGTGAAATACTGGGCCTAATGAGTCCTCTACCCACCAGCTCTTGTAGCTGAGTCTTCAACTCTTTCAACTCAGCCGGTGTCATCCTATAAGGAGGTAAAGAAATGGGAGTTGTACCAGGGACTAAATCAATGGGAAAATCTATTTCTCGTTCTGGAGGCGAACCTGGAAGATCGTCAGGAAACACATCCAGAAATTCCCTCACTACTGGTACAACCTCTAATCTCACTTCTCTACTACGAGTGTCAACTACATGAGCTAGATACCCCTTACAACCTTTTCAAGTAAACACTCCAACGTAAATGGCAGACCAACCTCGAAGGTGCTCGCCTCCGCTCCATAGAAGACTACTACCGATTGGTCCCGGCTTGCCTAAATATCACCTCCCCGTTGTAAAACAACCCATTCAAGCACAACTTGAAGTAAATCAATCCATCCCAAGAATCACATCCAACCCTCGAGATCTATTAATATCACCTCCGTCTCCATAACTCGCCCTAATAGAAAACAAGCCAATTCTAATCATCCGACTGTGCCATAGAGACTCTCCTGTGGGCGTGGAAATCTCCAAACCACAACCCAAAGGAACTGGAGTCATCCCGACTTGTGCAACATACTCATAAAAGAGTGTGTAGCCCTTGGGTCAATGAATACACATGCATCGTCACCAAAAATTAGATAATGTAAATTGGCCACAACGTCTGTGGCCTCGTGCCTCCCCCGCTTGGTCATAAAGATAAACTCACGGCCGGTGCGTGACCGATGTCCCGTGCTAAAGGAACCACTCGAGGTCTGCCCCGCCTCAGGTATCCAAATCCCCACTTCCACTAAATTCACTAATCCAGACCCGATTCCGAGACTCTGGGCCGCTAGACCGGACATCGCGCCCTCCCAAATGTCCCGGTCGCCCACACTGAAAGCATACATTATCCCATTGGCATGGTCCACCATGAATCTTGCCGTAAATGCCACAAGTCGAACGGAACCGCTGGGCCCAAGTAGACCAAAATGGCTACTACCACTACTCACCGGGACAAAATCCGTGAACTACGTGTATGTCCACCTCTTCAAACCTCGCTACCGGGCACACCACGTCGCCCCACCGGATCCTCTCGGCCGTCAAGATCCGCAGCTGAAACTACCCCTCTTAGATGATCCCTGACTGGGCCTCGATAATCCATCAGATCGACGCTAGCCGGTGTGTATCGTGGTCTATCTCTCCACCTTGTGAGCAACGCCTCTCATCGACCGATACGTGGATGATCTAACCCGAGAGGCTCAAAGCTACTTCCACACACTAATCCATCGAGAAACCTCCTTCACGACCTCATCCGCAACCAAATCGGGACGTAAACCGATAGCTCTATGAACCTACGTCGTACCGTAAACCCGTCTTGCTACCGAGCGTAGCCTCAAACTCTAAATTCTTAGTCTCAACAGCGCCGGGGGCAAACCGCTGTGAAAAGCACCCGAACTCGTGCTCAAGTGTGACGTCTCTTAGTCCTCTCATACGCCCACCACTTCCTTGCACTACCCCCTAGAAGAAAACCAGCTATCCTAACTTTATCCTCATCCGGACACTGCATACCTTCGTCCAAAATCTTATTTGTGTCATCTAGCCAGGATAACGCCACCATGGAATCCGTGGAGCCCTCAAAACCCACTGCTCCAAGTCTACGAGCCTGATCAATAGTAACACCAGTAAACCCACTCCTCTCGAGTGATCGAAAGCAAAAGGCTCGTCAAGACCCTCCCATAAGTACGTGTATTTGAACATTCCCACCGGCCTCGCCGCACCTACGTCTACCTCTGTGCGCCATCTGGAAGAAGAACTATTTCCAAGAATAAATGAAATGTAATCAATTTAAAGGATAAGGTTAGAAGGTATACAAACACTGGATGAGTTGCACAAAGAATGTACAAACTTAAGGAATTTAGAACCTAGAGCTCGATACTGCTTCGATTGTGACCCGACTTGTAGTCCCTCCCAAGATTTCCCGAAAGTGGTCCCGCTGCTGAAGTTCCCATCAGACAATCCTCAGGGAATGGTCCAATGGAACCCCAACTTTAAGAAAGAAAGTAAACACCTGCATTAATGTAATACCTCAATATATATATAAAAGATCCACAACCGCTCAAATCCACAACCGACCCATCTTACTGTAGGTCATAACCACAAACACACATGATAAAGACTCCTATGAGTTCAATACTAAGATCAGAGCATTCTAAGAGTGTTTGCGAATTTAAGGGTACAATGAAAATAAATAAGTCAAATAAAAGAAAGGCAGATAGATAAGATATACTACTGCAACTACCGCAGAGCGAGGGAGATCTCTACGGACTGCCTGGACCTAGAGAACGGATTTAAAACAATAAAACATGAGATAATAAACCTCAGTGAGTGGCATGATTTATAAGGAAAATAATGTTTTTATTTTCGAAAATTTCTTCTCTCAAGACCTCACGTCCACTCTTTTGCAAGGTTCCCTGCTTCGAAATCATTTCACAAACCCAAACTTATACCTAAGTCAACAATATGAAATTCACGCTCAAAAATTTAATCCGACATCATTATCAAGAATCTTATAACCCTAATTTATCTACAACATAAAAATTGAGCATAAAATATATATAACCATCATGTCGTGAAAAATAATCATGAAAATACACAACCATAAATATTGAAATGGTTATACCTACTCAAACCAACAATGTACCGTACCATATACCCATAGTAAACCGCTTCGCACACGCGAACCTCACGGTAATAATCGCGGCAACTACGAACCTTCTGCAAACCCGACATCATGTGGCAACTAATAAACCTTTCGCACACCCGACATCACGCAACTGACAAACCTTCTCTAAACCCGACATCACGTGGCAATCCACAAACCTTCAGGTAAACCCGACATCACGTGGCAACTAATAAACCTTCGAGTAAACCCGACATCACGTGGAAACTAGTAAACCTTTGGGTAAACCCGACATCACGTGGCAACTAATAAACCTTTTCAACGATACCGCATTATAATCATTTCACAAACTCTCAAAATCCATTTCTTAAATCAATATCCTTTTCAAATGGTTTAAAACCTCAATCCATGTGTACCAAAATGTTTGAATACCAAATTTATCCATGAACTCAAGAAACTTCCAAATATTTAAATGTTGACAAAATCCACATGAAATGATAACTTGTTTATATAAAAATGTATAATTATATTTACGCATAATCAACCGTCGATCAAATAAGTTATATATAATAATTAACCACAATTATATATATCATAATAATACCCCAAAGCAGTTAAAATATGTAAACCACTCACAGACCATAGATGTTCAAATCTTCGCTCCCTCGCAGGATCGTCTCTGCTCAACGGAGTGCCTCATTAATATAAAAATACCATTTAGCTTCAATAATCTTAACTAAAGACATCGATGCCCAAATGTCTTAGAATAATTTTTAGAACTATGACACTATCTAAATTGACACCGGCTGTGTCCAATTATACAAAGGTGCCTCCGCACTAGCACTCCAAAATCAGCTTTTCACCCGGAGGCTAATCTTTTGAAATTAAACCTTCCAATAACTCATAAAAATGTCCAATTTCACTAATCCAACTCCAATTTTGCCTAATTTGACCAATTGTGTCCAATTTCAGTCCAAACCTTTCTGCAGAATTACCCGAAATGACCTAAAATGGAAACTAATCAAACGACGTCCAAAATTTACAAACTTTATATCAACTAAAGCCCAAGAGACCGAACACGTAAGTACCCTTACCTTGGTCCAAAGGTTGCCGGTATTTAAAACTCGATCCAACAGTTAGCCAACTTTGTTTTCGCTGCATCTTCAAACGGTGGAGGAATCACAAAAGAGACCACGGGAATGAGTTCAGAGGGTCCAAAAATGGTGGGAGGGATGTATGGGTCGGCCTGGAATGGACGAAAAATGGGAAAATCCGATGACCCACCGTGGCGACCGCCGCCGTGTTCGCCTGCCCGATATAGGCGCATCCGACCGTGGTTCGCCGTGAAATTTTGCCGCCACGACATCGCCTGGTCAGCGCTCTCTCCCTAGCTGCATGTAGCGCGGGTGGGTCGGTGGTCCCTACTCGCCTAAAACCCGCTTATCTAAATGGGCCGAAACGAACGCCTGTTCATGGTTTCGGGAGTTTTCTGTGGCTTGAGCTCAAATGGGTGTGTCAAATGTATTCTATTCGACACGCAAAACCAGTTTATATGTGAGCCTGTGGTCGCTTTCTGTGTAAAACCCTAGATGGATAATCGCGAAACATCACGTCAACTCCCTGTGGTCATAACTTTCTATCCGTGAAGTCTGATTAATGCTCAACCTGGCTTCCATGAACTCAGACGACGAGGCCTAGAAAATGGTGTCTTAGTCAACCTTAAAATTATCTCATCCTTCGAAAGTCAACTTAGGGCCCACATACTAATCAAGGGTCAAACTTGGTCGAAACATTTTAAAAACTTGTATTATTCGTACAGTCGTTACATGACTAAGATTCACTGCTATGCTTAAAGCATAAGATACATCCGGGTCTAGTGCACAACATGACATACATGATAGATCCTATCACGAGGCATAAGGAATCTTACCTATCCGCTTCGCTTCATCTTAGTGTTAGGACACCGAGATTTCATAAGAGTAATACCATGAGACACGGGCAAGTATCCTCTCGAATCTCAGATACCGAATCGCTTTCAGTACTTTGTCTATGTAAGTACTTTCTGACTTAGACCAATCAGCCTCTAGATCTATCTCTATGATCTTTATCCCTAGGATATGCAAATTGGTCGAGTCTTTCATTGAGAAACACTTCCCTAACCAAGACTTGACATTCTCGCATGTAGGGATATCATTCCCAATGAGTAAAATGTCATCAACATATAAGACCAAAAATACAATTGCGCTCCCACTAATTTTCTTATAAACACAAGACTCATCTTCATTTTTGACAAATCTAAACCCTTTGACTGATTCATCAAAATTAATATTCCAACTCCGAGAGGCCTGCTTCAAACCATAAATGGATCTTTGAAGCTTACATACTTTACCATAATTCTTAGTCGTATTAAAACCCTCAGTCAGGTCATGTACACATCTTTAAGTAAGTTTCTATTAAGAAAACGCACACATCCATTTGCCAAATCTCATAATCATGATATGCAAATGGCACAAGAATTATGATAGACTTAAGCATAGCTACAAAGAAAAGGTTTCATCATACTATACCATGAGCCTGTTTCAAACCTTTACAACTAGCCTTTCTTTGTAAGTATGCACTTTGCCATCCATGTCGGTTTTCTTTAAAAACCCATTTGCACCCAATGGTCTTTGTACCTTCAGGTGGGTCAATCAAGGTCCATACCTGATTATCATACATGGATTGAATTTCAGACTTCATGGCCTCTAACCATTTCTTAGAGTCTGGATCCAACATAGCCTCTTGATAGGTAATGGGTTCATTTTGATCCACTAACAATACATCATGGTTATCAGTCACAAGAAATCCATATCTCCTGCTCATGACGATCCTATCAGATCTATATAAATTTTGTGCTATAGAGGTAGGTCAACAATAGTTTGTTGACTATGAGTATCCATTGTGCGCTTCAATGTGTTATCTGCGGGTTTTCAACTTCTTCGCAGCTGTACCTTACTCCTAATCGGTTCCTTTTAGAAATAAATTCCTTCTAGAAATACACCATTCGAAAATAAACACTTTGTTCTCTGGGATTGTAAAGTAGTATCCCTTAGTCTCTCAGGATACCTCACAAAAGACATTTATTAGATTTTGGGCTCCAGCCTTATCTAAATCTCGACGCTTTTACATAAGCTCACAATCCTAGGGGCCTAAGAAAAGACAACCGGGCCTTTTACCAGTCCACATCTCATATGGTGTCTTTTCAACCGCTGATGGAACTCCGACGGTGAATGCGCTTGTTTCAAGTGCATAACCCCAAAAGGTAAATGGAAGATCTGTTGGACTCATCATAGATCGAACCATATCTAATAAAGTTCGATTCCTCCTCTCAGACACACCATTCCATTGTGGTGTTCCAGGGGAGTTAATTGTGAAATGATTCCACAAGTTCTAAGATGGTCATCAAATTCTTGGCTCAAATATTCGCCACCTCGATCAGATCGAAGTGCCTTGATTATCTTGCCAAGTTGGTTTTGTACTTCATTTTGAAAAGATTTGAACATTTCAAATGATTCAGATTTATGTCTAATCAAGTAGACATAACCATATCTGCTGAAGTCATCAGTAAATGTACTGAAGTACTTGTAACCTGTAAAACCCGAGAAAAATTCAATTTTTCTGAAAAATGGTAAAACGGTAATTTCGGTTGAAAACCGGAAATTCTCTAGATCTCGATCGACCTTAAACTGGATCGCACTGCAAATTCGTCTTGCGAAATCTAGTGACCTAGAAAAGTTTCGTCGAATTCTGAGACAATGGAATATTTTACGATTTTCTGGGTGATAAGTCAGTTCAGATTCTCAAGGACAAGATTTTTAATAAAATCTCGGAAGTCAGGAAATGGCTTGGGTTAAGTTCATTTAAAATAAAGTGAACTGAAAAGAAATAAATTATTTCGAGATAAAAATGGACCCAAATAAAATAATATAAACCATGAATATTAAATAATAATATAATAATAAGAATAATAATAAATAAATAAATAAATCAAATAAAAAAGGAGGAAATGCCATTTTGGAGAGAAACGGGCGGGAGGGAGAGAAAGGGTGCGTGGAGAGAATATTATTTTTAATTTTTTCTTTACTTTGTTTCTTTATCAGATTTACGAAAATCGGACCGTAGGTTTTCGTCGGAGCTGAAGGCAAAGTTGATCTACGCGATGAGAGCTACGCGTGACACCCAAAATCTCGAGTTTCGCTGCAACCCACGAGGTAGGGAATTTTCCTACTTTGTGTTATTTCTAGCCTAAAGGCCATTTAATGGCCGTGGATTAATGAGAGGCAGAAAGGTCAGAATTTCCAATTTCAAATTTTTGGACTGGAGTATAGGAATTTTTAGAAATTTTGGGATTGTTTCTACGCCCGGCTTAATTTCTGGACTATTTTCGAACAAGCCGGCTGAATTTTCGAGACTGCTTTTTAATAGCCATGACACTTTGACTATTTTCAAAGTAATCTCGACTGTGTTGAGGCTTGGTTTTATTCCCGTGGACTGATGTCTTCGGTTTCAGGTGTGTTTTGGTATCACAATATTCTAATGAACCGTGAAGGGCCAAGAGGTGCCTTGCTTTATATGGGTCCGGTGATTCAGCCATTTTGTGTGTTATTACTAGAAATCAGGTATGGCTGGTTGATTCAAAATGAATCAAGCCGTGGTTTGAGCACCAGCCCATGTGAGCTAATTTTGGCGTAGAATTTGGACGCACTCGTGACATAAATACGCTTTTACGCGATTTTAATTATGTTAATATATAGCGATGTGAATATATATTAGCATGAATGTGTTGAATTACATCATGCATTCCATATGCACTGCACCTAGGAAATTAGTGTGAGTGCATAGTTGAGATCGGTTAATCGTGGTTAGGTGTTTGATGGTGGGTCGGGTACACGGCCAGATCAACATCGCGTAGGGTGTCGACAAGGTGTCAATTAATAAGACAACGTCCAAAATGAGTCGCACTAAGTTAAGAAAATGGAAATGGCTCATTTCGCATTTCATATGCACTGGGCACCCTAGAACAATAGGAGTGAGTGCATGAGGTGGTTTCTCGAGAATTGTCGAGGGTTGACCAACAATATTATTTATCTGAGCGTGTCCACTATAACATCTAGAGTGGTCAGACCAACAATGTTATTTATCGATGCGGTCCAATTAAGCAACATCTGAGGGTCAATAACAATGTTATTTATCTGAGTGTGTCCACTACAACACTCCGATGGTTGTCTGTCTATATATCAATCGTCGGTCCGCCCAATTGATATACATTGGAGGGTTGTCCACAAAATAGATTATCTAGAGTCTGGCCCACTATTTATACTCCGGGAGGGTCAGTTCCACTGGCTAAAACAAATACCTTGTTTGGAATGGTTTTATTCATGGAAAATGCATGTTTGAGGGAGTCATGAGGAACCGAGGCGATGTGGGTAAGAGACCCGCTGATATCATAGTTTTGTATGTGGTGTAAGAGGGACTATGTATCACGCGGTGCCATGTTGCCTAAAGAAGACACATGGTCATGTTTATCACATGTACTCGGGTCACAAGTGGATGAGCCTGACTACTCGGGGATTTGTTACCATCGACACTCAGATTAGGTACTGTTTCTGAGGGGCTCGATACTGGTCATTGGTAATACCAAAGGACAGCTTGTCACCGCTGGGCGATGTACGTGAGATGAGCCTGAGTGACTCGATATATTATCATCGACATATCGAAAGGATGGAGCCGGCAAGAGCTCGATACATGGGGCATGGTGAGTCGAGGTCCATTCATGGCATGTATCCAGTAGACATGTGTATGTCAGACTTGGATGTGTGTTTGATTATGTGACCATTGCATGTGCACTTAGGTAAAGGAGAAATCTTATAGAGATTATCACTACTCGGGCTTTGCTCACCCTGGGCCGTAGACCCCCTTTGTGTAATGTGTCAAGTGCACTTCGCCACTCTAGAGACCGATACTAAAGAAAGCCGGGTTGTGGCTTTGGTGTTTTAGTTGGATACATGTATTAGAATGTTTTAAACTTTTAATATATGTTGTATAAGAGTAAATTATTAACTCTTGAAACTATGGTACATAGTTGATGTATATTGATGAGTATTGTCAGACAGGCTCAAGGGCTGCTTTACTCATGTTAGGTTTTATGATGTTGATTCTGGGACAAAGTTTTATATCTGCAGAGCCTCGCATGCGAGACTCCGCCCGATTTTCGGAATGGTGTGCCTGCCACCGGCATCCATGAGTATTCCGCGGGTTGACGGGTTGTCAACGAACACCCCAGTTTTGGGGCGTCACATAACCTCCTTTAGCATTTGAACTTAATGGTCCACATACATCTGTATGTATGAGATCCACAATTCATCGCCCTTTCACTCGTGTCCAAAGAAAGGGATCCTTTGTCATCTACCCAATAGACAAGATTCACATGTATCATATGATTCAAAATCAAATGAATTCAAAGTCCAACTTGATGGAGTTTTTGAGATGCGCTTCATTTATATGACTAAGGCGACAATGCCAAAGATAGGTTGAATTTAAATCATCGATTTAAATTTTAGTAGTTATGTGTTATGCATACGAGAATTGTTGGATTTTTGAAGGTTCATAACATAAAGACCATCCTGTAAATAGGCATTTGCATAGAACATGTCTTTATGAAAATGGAGCAATTATTATTCTTACACAAAAGAAACCATCATTATCCAAACAAGAACTTAAATAATATTCCCACACATTGTATAACATACAGCAAATTGTCCAAAACTAACAAAAGCCCACTGGGCAAAGTAAGTTCATAACTCCACAAATTAAAGGCAAAGAACTTTTGCTCCATTGCTCACTGTAGATCAACTTCGCCCTTCTTCAGTTGTCTACTCCTTTTGAGTCCCTACACATTTGTACAAATGTGAGATCCACATCCGTGATCTAATACCCAGAACTAAAAGGAGAAAAAATTAACTGTATAACATAAATAATTCAAGAACTAGTCTCACCCGCCTTCTCTTCTTTAGATCCTCTAACACGCCTTGCGCTCTTCTAATGACCAAAGTTCATTGCAAAGAAACAAACACCTCCTTTCACTTTAGCCTCGTCTGCCTGGCCTGGGTCGAGCATTGGGGACTTTCCTTGCCTCGCTCTTGCCCTCGCCTTTGCCCTTACTTTTGTTCTGAAGCCCTTCTATTTTGAACCATCAAAACACGTACAGTTGGATTTAATATTCTGCCTGCCGGTTTTAAGCATCGTATGCAATGTAGTGATAGATTTGTCCATTTCATTCATGTTATAATTCATGACAAATTAGCCATAACTATCAGGAAGTGAATTCAGGATCAAATCAGTTGCCAACTCTTGGCTCAATGGAAATCCAAGCCTATCAAGGTGCTCAATATAGCCTTTTATTTTTAGAACATGAGCACTAACTAAAGCACCCTCAGCCATCTTGCAAGAATGCAATGCCTTGGTAGTCTCATATCTTTCTTGCCTTGCTTGTTGCTAGAACATTTCCTTAAGATTGAAGATCATATTATAAGCTTCCATATTTTCCGTGATCCTTCAAGTTCGAACTCATGGTAGCTAAAGCATCAAGCATGCAACATCAATAGAGCCATTATGATGCTCTCATAAGCATTCTTTCAGCCTCTAGGAGCATTATCACCGGTTCAGGAGAGGTTCATCCAGGACATAGCTTCCTTTCTTATTTGAGAACAATTTCAAATTTCAAAACCAAATAAGGAAGTTAGTCCCAGAAGTTTATCCCTTCTCAAGGATCGATCGCAGTGACATAGTAGAATTGTTGTTGTTATTGTTGGTCATCTACAATGAATGCAAAGTTCGATAAGTATTTTGATTATTAAAAATTCTCACTAAATTAACAACCCTCAAGAATAAACATATTAATCTAGTGAGCTAAGATCCATATTTTACTCAACTTTATTGGCATGACACTTAAAATTAAGTTATTTAGGTAGGTAACTCTTACCAATTACATCTTATGCAACTCTTAGATATTTATGGGATTTTGACATCATATGTCCCGACATGTTTAAATCTCATCTATTGCCATTAGGCCCAAAACCGTTTTGATAATCCCACAAAGTTAAACCATTTTTAAACATACGGGTAGCACCATTACTCATCTTGTTCACTAATGTAACCAAATGTACTTTCTACTTTGGTAGAACCCACATTAAGGTGATAAAAGGTTTGACAAGTGCTTAAATATGGATGGGCATGTTAACTTTAAATTTTATGTGAGGGATCTTGATTGATTTTAATTTTCAATTAATAGATCTCATCATACATCTAGTATCACATACTCATGTAACATCATACATAACATCTCATACATGCATATAATAAACGTGTCACAATATGGCCTTAATCTAGATTGATCTCCATAAGCCAATATGAATATCAACAGTCATTCCTAGGTAGTAATAAGTAGCTCCATGATGTCGAGCTCACTCACCAACTCACGTGATAGACACCTAGCTCCTCCATCATCATGGTTGGATT
The DNA here is from genome assembly GCA_016808115.1 of Tetrastigma voinierianum. Lineage (NCBI taxonomy): Eukaryota > Viridiplantae > Streptophyta > Magnoliopsida > Vitales > Vitaceae > Tetrastigma > Tetrastigma voinierianum. Next base: position 55,169 of record JAEQBH010003242.1, on the reverse strand, counting down.
ACATGATTGGAATGGCTTGCATCGTTTCCCTGTTTTATTACAACAATTAAATAAATACTACTAATAGTAAAATAAAATTACAATAAAACAAACGATATCCGTATTTAATAATTACAACCCTTGTAAAAACAATAATAATAACCTGTCAAACACATTAGTCAAAAAGGCCATACTGTGCACCATGTGAAGCAACACAACAAGCAAAATATATCATGTTATCAAATAGCATAAACAATTTGCATTAAAAGAAATAAATTATAATAGGCGTGTATTTAAAATCAATTAAATTCATAAGGTGCTACGCAAAGATGTTATTTACGGTTCCGCTAGCCTAAGCATGACGGGGTCGAGGGGGCCGCTGGCTCCAGGCAAGACCCCATAAAAATTCCTTTTAAAACATTAGAGTTTCGCTTTCAAAATTAAACTTTCATTGATCTCATCAATAAATTTTTGAATAAGCCGAGAGCCATCAAAATCACATTAAAACAGCATATTATGTAATCTCATTACACATAGGGCTTATTTTCGCACCACCATAAACAATCACTGATAAATCGACTGATATATGAATTCATCTTATATGTATTAATCTGATTAAGACAAAGCCAAAATCATATAACATGCTATTAAACACTTTAATGGCAATATCCCATTCGGATTCTTAATCATATTAATGAATCCTTTTAGGTTTCGGATTCAATCAATTAATACCTTAACAAAACCTATTAACTATGTGGATTACGCCCGCAAACCATAATATCACATATATTAACGCAAATCATGCCAGGAATCATATACATCGCATCTGTCTGATCAGACATGGCGTGATTATCGATTTTTACATGAAAACACGGGTGACTCGATACCTTTGTGGGGTTACGGGTAGAATATCGTCGATTGGAACATAAATGCGGCGGAATTTAAAATTTTATCCATAACCCACGAGGGATCACATCGCGTTTCGCAAAAACCCGAAGGGAAGGAGTAAAGCGAAACTTACCTCTTGTAGATCGATTAAGTCAGCCTTAGTCTGCGTCTTAGTTTATTCGGATCTTCAAAGGTCTTGCCTTTACACGGCGACCACCTGCAAGTATCACACGAACAAATAATAAAAACGATCTTGTTGAATGCTAGTTCGGGTTCGTCTTCAACGAATTAGGGTTTTTCTTTTTCTCTGTTTTGGTTACCGGAGTAAAGAACGACCCCATACAAAATATATATGTCTCACATATATATATATATATATATATATATATATAAATTACACACTTTGGGTTTAAGTCAAAAAATGAATTTTTATATTATTATATATTTAAAACTCTTTTAAATAATAACAATTTAAATTCAAAAAACATAACCGTTCAAGACATAACCGTTTCATGAATTTAAACTTTCTCAAAATTATATTCGAATTTAAATAACAATTTAAATTCACAAAACCTCTTTATTCGAACCTGCTTAGTTTCCGCAATTTAAACTTTCTCAAAATTAAATTCGAGATTTAAATAACAACTAATTATTTATTTGTTATTTAAAAATAATCTCATCATTTTAAATTACTATAGAGAGTGAAAAACCATAGCAGTTATTATTAGTTCTTATTATGCGACCCTATAGTTCAATTAACATTGTGGGTAAGGCTGAAATCACATTTTGATCCTCTAGTGGCGGCCTGCTAGTAAGACATTATGACTACCCAGGGTTAAATGAAAAGCTCATGATCCGAGACAACGAGACAACCTTAATATAGCTAATGACATAATCCTTTTGTCTCGATATGTGATAGAATATAAGGCATGGACAAGATCGACCTTATATCGTTCTATCTTTGATTACTGGCCACGATTAGATTGGTAAGCGAATGAAATTGGTCTCCGTGATTCGTTTGAGCACTGACGTGCATTTCTCGATCTCGATTGTGGGGGGCGAGAGATATCTCTCTTATAATAAGAGGGACAAATTCCATCTTAATCGCTCATATCTCACTACATAATTCTTATTATGTTCAATTATAACCTTTATAGTCATCCGATTAAAGACAACGTTTAATTATATCAAAACACAATATTAAGCTATGTTGAGAAGCATAAGCGTCTGGTCAGGATTTAATAATGTGGCCATTAGAGATTAACTTATGACTTTGGTCAGAAGTGTATTAATCTCAGACGGGTGCAATCAATATTTGTTCTCAACAAATAGATATAAATTGATTTGTATCTCCTTTTACATATTCATCATGAATATCAATCCAAACTTTATACTAATCTTAATTCATTGTTATTCCCATAACAATACCTGATTAGGGACATTTAGAATAATTAATAATATTATTTAAGGACATTATATATAATAAACATGCAAATCATAATAATAATTAATTCTCATAAATAGTCAAAATATCATGTCCATACGATAGGCCTAGAGCACTATTACTAACACTTTTGTGTATGTAAATGATTTTTGTTATTACAGAAATTGTTTGTATACCCAGTGCAAGTTGACTACGAGAAAAAAGCAATTAAAGAGTCCCGGTATATAGTCGCGCCCGGTTCAGTTAGGATCATCGTCGGGTGGACCTGGGAATCGGGCGTGACATAAATGGTACCTAAAATTTGGCGCCTACACACTGCGGGAAAATTACTTATGGAACACTTCCATCGGTAATTATTTATAGATATTCCGTCGGTAAATGGTAGCAAAAATGTGAAAAAAATAATACGCATGTTAAAGTGGAGTATTTGATCGATGATACCAACGTAATTTAATTCGTCGGTAATTTTTGTCGGTAAACTGTGAATTTCTTGTAGTGCTCAATTGTATACTTTTTCCAAATTCTGCAATTTAAACCTAATTCAAGTGGCTTGCCTTCTTGCTGAGTTCAATGAAACTGACTCTTCATTTCTCTCTCGGCATTATTTAGTTTGTCGATTATTAAAATCAATTTTAACCATTCCTTTAGACACTAAGCATGTACGAGCAACTTGATTTACTAACTGAAATCAATCAATCCAAACAATTCACATTTTGTAAACTTATTCAACTACGAGTCCCATTGAAGCCGGTTGACAATGCATATGTTAGTTTGCAACATTATTGAAGTGACAAACCAAATCATCGATTAACATAACAATTCACAGACACTTTAATGAACTTTTACGAACTATATTAATGATGTTGAAGAAATACAATGGGAAAAAGAAAAAGAAATATAATTGTGTATCTCCTCCTCCCTTCTCTTATAGATTTACTTTTAGTATGATGTTTGGGAGGATTTAAGTCAAAGCTTGCTAAACATGGGGAAAATTTGGAGAAAGGTTATGTATGGTCTTTCTTTTACGAGGGGTGTGGGTTCTACAGGCCGGCGGAGATTAAATCATTTGTTAAATTCACAAGACTGATCAGGTGTCTTGCTTCAAGCCATCCTGATTCCTTATTATTTCCAACCGGAGATACAACCTACGATAAATTTTGTTGATCAAATCCAAACTCTCATGCCAGATTTTTCTTCTATAAACATCATTATCTTCCAGTTCTTTATCTCTATCCTTCATCAACTTCCCAAATCCTTGAATTGCTCCTTATACAAGTATTTGAAGGCTTGAATCTTCTTTAGCATGTTACCCTCCATCTCAGCTTTTCTTTTCCTCAGAATGGTAAGCGCCTTGTCTACACTAAGCGGTTGTTGTGAAGGCTTCAAGCGGCCTACGTCTTTTCTCCTTGTTCTTCCTCTCTCCTTTTCATCTCTTATCTCCATTCTTCCTCTCTCTGTCTTAGAGTCTGCTCCAATAATTGTTCTTTCCTCTTGAATTCAGCTTCTAAGAACTCTTCTCTGAATTGCTCTGTTTCCCGTTTACATTACTTTCTTCCTTATCTTTCTTCATTGTCCTCGACATTTCCATGATTTGATGTTCCTTCTCCTCTTAAGACTTTTGATTGCTCGGGAGATTCTGTCATATCAGGGTAGGAATTGCTCAATGGGCTCATTTGAAATCACATCTCTTCCTTTTCCCTCTTCTGGAGATTTACCTTTGGAATGGTTTCCATTCCCTGTCATTCTCCTCGTGACTGCCTTACTTCACCATCCCTTTTTGCTTTTGTTTAGGCCCCTTTGTCACCCTAGTAAGGGTTAGAGGAGATACCTTAGGGCATGTTTCTTCTTAAATCCCATGTCCCTCTTGCGTGATGCGTAGTCTGGCAGTTGTTGTTGGGTGAGGGATTAGTCCTCTTTTGTTGCTTAAGTGGTATCCTCTTATCGACCCCTCAATTAAACCTCCAACATTCATTTTATAGCCCTTTAAAAGGGCATATAGAATGTTTGCCTCTTGTTCTCTCACTGCATAGAGATGTTTAGTTGGAAGGATTACTGAATATAGGAAGTAGAACCAAACCTTAGCTTCCTCAGTGAGGGATCCTCTATTGATAGCGTAGTGAGGGTTCTTCCTTGTGGCTTCCCACTTCCCCTGCCTAGCAATCAGGAGGTCTATAATCTTCTCATGATTTGGGTTTTCTACCAGTTTCTTAAATTTGGAACCGTGCTTGAGTTCCTTTATTTTGAACATATCATTGATTCTTTTGTGCCCAAAGGGTACCTAGACTCCTCGCACGTAAACTGTGTCTTCTCTCATCCCCACCATGTTTGCGTAGAATTCCCTGTGAAGCGAGGAAGATCCAGGCGCCGTGTGTGCCTGAAGCTCTCAACCTCTCTTTTCTATAATCCTCGAAAAAAATCGGTTCCACGAAACCTCTTTTGTTGTGAAGCCGCGTCGACCGACTGTATTCCATAAATCTTTGGCTAATAGCCCCGAGAGACAAGTCTTTGTCGCTCCCTGTTTCTTCTTCTTCAGTGAGCCTCACTGTTCTCTATCTTTTTGCTACCCTTTCTTCCTCAACTGGATCTTCTACTGCGGGCAGGGTTTCTGGTTCTACATTCGTGACAGTCTCAAACTAAGGTTCCAGGTGAACCTCCTCCACTCCTTGGCAATGTTCACTCATGATCTCATCAATTGTGCATTAAGATGCGAAAATAGGAGTTGGTTATACGCCATGGGTGAATTTGGGGTAGACGGTTTTAAGGTTTTGGTAGTCTAAGAGAGAAGGAGAATGGAAAGTTAGTGAAGATGTAACTGAATTGGAGTTCTAGTAAAATTTGGCTCTTCAAGTTCAGTCTTTATGATGGATGGGCTCAATGTCATCATTGTCTTATGGAATGTCGTGACATTAATGCCTACGTTACAACACTAATTGCTAACACTAAATGTCCCATTTAAAGTTGCAACACCCAAATTAGAAGGTTTAAAACCTCAATTTATTGCATTGTAGACAATTTTGGTTGCGACCTACTTAGGTTTGTCGCGACCCCGAAGTGGTCATGACCAATAAATTGAAGTCACGACTTATTTTTCTCTTTCTTCAGTTTTTTCACGTCGCGACTCGTCTCAATGTCGCGACATTGTGCCCTTTCACGAGTCTTTTAAAACTCACACATTTTGTTGCGACCCGAGATTAATGTTGTGACCTTCTTTTAGTCTTGACAAGAAAACTTATGTTGCGGCCTTAAAGCATGAGTCACAACACTAATTTCTAATAATATTTGTCGTGACCCCAAAAGTGGTCGCAACCAAAAATGGAAGTCACGACCCATCTTTCTCTTTTTTTTTTGCCATCATTATGGGTCGCGACCTCAAAAGCATGTCGCGACCTAGAAAATTTTCTGGTCTTAAGGAATAGGTCAAATTCATACAAGACTGAATCAATAAACCCAATTCAAACAAACAAAAACAATCAACCTTCAGCATTCAAATATGCAACAAATCAACTCATGAAGCATCATATTCTTGATGAATTTGGAATTCCATTCCCCAAAATTCAATCATGCATTCTCATTAAGAAAAGTTTGGGGACGAATTACTCCCACTTGTGGTCTTGTGTATTGTTGCATGACCAGCGTATAAATATAGACTCCATCTCTGTTCATGCCCTTCTTGACACAGTAAGCCTGAGCGGTAGAAAAACATAAAAATAATATTAACAATAAACAAAGCAACTAGAAAACTTAGAAAGAAGTATGATAGGTTGCCTCCCACAAAACATCAGGTTTTAGGTCCTCAATTTGGACTTCTTTATATGAGATTAACTTGTTTCAACAATTTCTTCCACTCAGAACTAAGAATCAATCATATTTCTTCCAAGATACCGCTTCAATAGCTGACCATTCACTTTAAACTCTTCCCCATTACTGGTTTTCAATGTCACTACCCAAAAGGTTGTACTTCCCACTACTGTATAAGGGCCACTCCATTTTGATTTCAGTTTCCCTGGAAAAAGCTTTAGTGCGGGTTATTAACAGGACTGATCTCTGCTTTAAATTCTCTTCTCAAAATCCTTTGATCATGTCATTTCTTTGTCTTGTCTTTGTAAATCCTGACATTATCATAAGCTTCATTTCTCAACTCTTCCAATTCATTCAGTTAGAGTAATCTTTCCTCTTTAACAGCCCTGAAATCAAAATTCAATTTCTTGATAGCCCATATAGCTTTGTATTCCAATTCAAGAGGGAGGTGACAAGGTTTTCCAAAGGCAATTCTGTATGGGGACATTCCAATGGGAGTCTTATATGCAGTTCTGTATGCCCATAATGCATCATCAAGCATTAGAGACCAATCTTTACTGCCCCAGAGCTTAGTCTTTTCCGAATTTTCTTTATCTCCTTGTTGGAAATTCAGGCTTGCCCGTTTGTTTGAGGATGATAAGCCAAACTCATTATGTGTTTGATTCCACTTTTGTTCATGAGTTTCTCAAACACCTTGTTTGCAAAATAGCTCCCTCCGTCACTAATAATAGTCACAGGTGTCCGTGTCTGCTTTCAGATATTTCTTTAGAAAGAATCACAAGTATTAGCATCATTCTTAGGAAAAGTTATTACTTCACCACATTTGGATACATAATCCATAGCTAGGGTAATATTATATATTTCCAAAAGAAGATGGAAAAGGCCCGTATAGTGAAGGATCTGGAGCTGGATTAACCTCATGAACTCGGGGACCTCCCGGCACTCCAACGGATATAGAAACTTTTCCTCAAACAATCAATTAAAATCCATGGAGCGAACCCCTTTACAATCCTTAACATATCTTTAAAAAATAATGCGGAAGTGAAGTGGTAAATTTTTTTTTTTTTTTTTTTTTCCAAACACTTAGATTTTAAAATCGACGAGTTTCCTACGTTTGTCGGGACTTTCCCAAATTTACAAAAACCTGCGAAAACATTTAAAAACACTTCTAATCTTTCAATTCTCAACTTCCATTTTAGGACTCCTCGTCCACAACCCAATTAAACACAATAGACATACATATATATTTATTTACTTCAAATCATGGCTGTTCAAACATTCTTCTATTCCATGCACATTTTATCAAAGATTGGGCAGTAGAGACTTAAAGCGAAACCATACCTCGATACCTCGTCACTTGAGGATCAAAGCTCACGTGGTTCCTTTTCAAAAATACATACATATATACATTTATACATGACAAAATATTCGACATATAAAATATGCAAAATATTTATACAATGCAGTTCACATGCGTCGTCTCCTCGATGGCTCGACTCACTGCACAGGAGAGTACTCTACCGGCGCACCTGTCTCGAGTCCTGAAAATGTTTTTGAAACATATGGAAAAGAATGAGCTAAAGGAGTCCAGTGAGTGTACACTTTCATTACGATAACATTTTCAGTATATATCAAAGTAACTAAAAATACTTGCTCTGATTAAAAACTTAATTTTATCTTTAAAAGCTTTGCTTTAATGGAACCCGGGGGTAAACACATGAGCAGTTCCAGAGTCTTGACGGTGAGGGACGATCTCAATCAGTCATAACCACTACTGTTTCTGAAAAACTCACGTCTTGCATAGGGTTCCAATCATAGCACCTTATCACATGTAAGGATATTACACTAAAAATCTATTTCTCTCCCTCTGTTAGTAACCTAATTGTGTTTCCTTCTAAATCCTTACACGCTTAAGGTACCTCAGCTGATATCAGTCATATGATCCTTATAGGTTAGAGGTAACCATCGATAAAACATTTTGTAATACATTTGTTTATAAATCCATTTAAATCTTTTACTTTATCATTAAACAAATATACACATTCTTTATTTTTAAGCTTTCATAATGCCTTAACATATGCATACATATTTAATATACATATATACATTTTACATTAAACTTTTCATTTTAACATTTAAAAATCTTTCACTTTTAAAACTCAATTTTCAAAAAATCAGTTTTACACTCACATCTTTGTTTCCCCGAAACTTGAGCAAAACTCCACTACTTTCCCGCCTTTGCTTTTAGCCTACACACTTAACGAATACGGCAACGTATTAATCGCCTACGTATAACGTATAATTTTAACACACTTCCCTTCTAGACTTAGTCACACTCAACGTATTTCGCTACGTTTTTCGTCGAGTTTTAATCTTATTTGAACCTTTCTTAATCATTTAATAAGGTTCCTAAACTATTGGTGTACGAATTCGAGCTTAATTATATAACCACGACATTACGGGCATTTGGGCTCACATGTACCGGTACACCACGGACTGCTCTTGGGTACATGTTGCATTACGTTGTGCCGGTACATGTGAACATCTCTTAGGTACATGTTGGCCTCTGTTGACTGTCTTAAATTTAATACATGTCTGTACCCTGAAATTTTGCCCAGTTTGTTATTTTTTGCCACTTGTGATACCAATTAACCATCTGACTTCTATAATCCATAACACTTCAAAAATCAACTTGGAATTCATAAACGACTTCCCTTAACACTTGGTGGTGCTTTGGAACTCATACCACAAAACCACAGGTGGAAATCTTGTAGATGTGAGTCCTGTTCTTCTAAAAACCATATAATTTTGATAGATTCCATGCTTATTTTCCACCAATTGAGGTTTTACTCTCATAGCTGACAATTCAAGAGTTTGTGTGATCTTTCCACAAAACCTAGACTAAGGAACAACTAATCTCCAGCCACAGCCTAGGAATCCAAAATACACTTGATTCTAAGACAAACATACCTTGATCTTCTTCTTCTCCTCCTCCTTCTTCTTCCTTCTCTTCCTCTTCTTTTCTCTTCTCCTCTCCTACGTGAAACCCTAGCAAAGTGAGACAAAATGGCTTTTGTTTGTCTAAAGCTATCTATTCTCTCCATATTCCTCATGAGTGAAATTAAGTCCTCAAGCATTTAAATATTGCAAATCAACTTTTGAGATTTCTATTATGGCCCATCTCTACTTTAATTATACCTTACATATCCCATTTGCTTAATGACAATTGTATCCTTGTTCTAGTACCAAAATTCCGGGTTCCATAAATTTATAATTTCCTAATTTCATCTCTAAAATATTACAATGTGACACTTAGTGCTCTCATACGCCCTACGATTACATGCGGCATTGATAAGACGGGCGTTATGAAATCTATTCCTCATACATCGAAATAATTGCTGTGAGATACCATGCACGGGCATTTCATGCCTTTGCGATATTTCCCATTTTTGTACTTGATCACAAAGTTTCACCCATTCAAAACAATCCTTGAAAATAGTAGGCGATAAAACTTTGATTGAATTTTATGGGTTGTTTGTCTCTTCCTAGTCACTCCGTAAGGTGATGCATGACATTCTTGTAAATTTTACCTGTTCCGCTACGGTACACATTCGATGATCATATCGACCTCCTCTTTGAATAGTGGTCATCGGATGTAAAACACATTGTCGATCCTCAATTTCCTCCTCTGGCCCGGTATTAAGTGCAGTGTACTCCTGAGTAGAAAGTTCACAATATCAGCATACCAAGGTAATTGGAATGACAATGAAATAATAATACGGAAAATTTACTACCTTCTTCCATTTCTTAACATTAGTCTTTTCAACTCTTGACAGTGATCGGTTATCACATTGTCTGACCTTTCTTATCCTTGATCTAGGATCAGAGTTCTGTAGTAACAACACCCATCGATCGATCTTGGCAACTTCTTTCTTGGCCATCAAATATTTGATTGCGAAGCATGATCGAGTATGGATGATTACATGGGACTTATTATATATGGCCTGAACGTGCATGCAAATACCATAGCCAGCATCTCCTTTTCAGTTGTTGAGTAATTCTCTTGAGCTTCATTGAAGGTTTTGCTGAAATAATATATGGCCCTAAACATTTTGTCATCTTTCTGTCCCAATACAGCTCCCATTGCATAGTCACTAGCATCACACATAATCTCAAATTTGTTCCAGTCTGGTTTGGCTATGATAGAAGCTTCAACTAATCTGGATTTGATCTCCTCAAATGAATATTGGCAGGACTCATCAAAATTAAACTTGGCATCCTTCTCCAGTAATCTACATAATGGTCTTGCTATTTTTGAGAAGTCTCTAATAAATCTTCTATAAAAACCGACATGTCCCAAAACTTCTTATTCCCTTGGTATTGTTGGTGGCAAAAGAGTCTTTATAATGCGAAACACTGCGGTCTACTTCCATTCTTTGTGAGAAATTCTATGCCCAGTACAATGGCTGCCTTTTGTCACCATAGGCGCTTATTTTCCCAATTCAAAGCTAGGTTCTTGTCTTGGCACACGTGAAATCACGTCACAATTCTACGGGCAATGTTAGCCCCGGATCCATAAGCGTGAAGTCATCCATGAATATCTCCATAACATGCTGCTAAATCTGAGAACTTGGAGCATCATACATCGTTGGAAGAAGTAAGCAGGAGCATTGCGCCAACGAATGGCATTCTTGAACAAAAAGTATCATGGGGCATGTGAAAGTAGTTTTCTCTGGTCCTCATGTCACGATACTTGGTTTGGTTATATCCAGAATATCCGTCGAAAGCAGTGGATGTCTGGCAACATCCAACGGCTAATCAATGAGGCAAGGGAAAATGATCTTTTGCAGTTGCGATATTCAATTTTTACATAATCTATACACACCCTCCATCCTACTCACGGTTCTTGTAGGAATCGGTTCATTCCTTTCATTTTCGATCACAGTGAATCCACCGCTTCTTAGGAACCTACATGAAATTGGCTTCATGGTATCGATGTGCATAAAGAAATCATTTAGCCATTTCGGTACTTCCTTTCTTCTGACATCTTTCATCACGAGAATTCGACCTCCTTTAGTGTTCAACGTGTTTTTATCATCATTCGATGGGATTTTGTGCATGCAAATAGAAGGGCCCGATACGCACAGATCTTGATTGACCAGGCAATAGCCTCCTTGACATTTCCTTAGAATCTGCGACCTTTGTTCTTCATTTTCGAGTCCAATTCGGTGGTATGATTCTTTTGGATTCCACTGCAGTTCTAAGAAAGCATATTTTTAGATGGCCCGGGCGAGATTCTTTCAAAATTAACCATATACTAGTCTCTTGTTTAGTAACTTTCTTTTCTGTTTGCTTGAATTTTCTTGATTGCTACATTGAAAATCAAGATTGTTTATGTTTTGCAAGGCGGATTCTGATAGTTCATAATCAACACTCTCAAGATACTAGAAATTCATCATTTTCTACATTGATAGAATGTTGAAGGTTACAATCAGAATCAGTCGAAACTGACCAGGTTTGTTTTCTCTGACCAATCTAATTCTGCATCAACATCGGATTGTGTCAAGCTCTTTGTTAAGGTTAAAGTGTCTTGCTTCACTTCCTACCCTTAAGGTCGACTCACCCAGTTTGCACATCAATTAAAGGCGACTCGAGTTCTTGAAAGGTCTTCCTAGCTGTAGAGGGACCTGGTTGTCTTCTTCCATTTTCATAATAACCCTGAAGTCCCACGGGGGAGAGATAAATTTCCCTACCTTGACCCGCACATCTTCGAGAACACCTTTTGGTTGAGCCATGGATCTATCAGCCATCGTGGTATAATTGTTGTTGGGGTAAATTCCCCCAGGCTTCGATCTTTGTACCAGCGATAAGGGCATCGAGTTGATGCCCCAACTCCTGAAAAGTCTCACCTTCTTGAACTCCTATTTCCATTGAAGCGGGAATGGTGAAAGCTACTTTGGGTCCTTCATTTTCTTTGGTAGACTTCTCTGAATAATTGCTAGTGGCGAGTTAAGTTCTCCTTCCCCTCGGCAATCTTCGTCTTCTTGCTGGTATCTCATGAAATTTTTTTGCATAATTTGGAATTTGATTGATTGCCTCTGCAAAGGGAATATTTAATTCTATTTTCTTGAAAATTTCCAAGAATTTAGATAATTGCTCTTCTTTCTTTGCCTTACGAAGCCTGCGGGAAATGGGACTATAGGAGTATGAGCTTCTTTCTCACTGTTTCCTGACTTCTTTGTAAATTTTTCCAATTTATACCTTTTCTTCTTTTGTCGTCCTCTACGACATACTCTTTTAAATCCTCTCTTTCCTTTGCCTTATCTTCTTCTTGATCAATCTTCTCCTTGTTTTCTGCTCTGTTGTTGCTGCTGCTCACTTCTTTCCTACTTCTCAATTGGACTACCATACAGTCCTTTGGGTTTTTTTGAGTGTCACTGGGGAATGCATTCTTGTTTTGGTTTCTGAAGGTCGAGCCCATTTACTTGTTTGTGTTTCAAGTTCTTTTGGGAAGCATTGGTGTTTGATTAAAACATTTGTGTTGGATTTAGAGCTTCCAACTCGTGTAAATTTACATTCATGGGTGTGAAAGCGACTTTTTGTTATCCCCATTAATTCTGACATCTGCTCCTCAGCTTGTTGCGGGTCCTCTTCTGACCTTGATATTCATTTCTTTGCTCTCCTTGCTGCTACTGGAACCTTGGTGGATGATACCCTTGCTAGAAATTCCTTTGTCTTTGCCTTGATGCTCCTCATATGAGAAGTTCTTACGGTTCCTGATGTTGGATTGTAATGTGGAAGCTAGTCGGGATCGACTTAAATGATAGCTTCATTTTAATTCACTCATGTACTTGGCCTCCTCGACTTGATAGGATCTTCTTGGTGGTCCCTCGGCGTTCTTCTTATCCCATCTTTCCAGCTGCTCTAATTTCATGGCTTGAGTGCGATCTTCTCTGTTTATCCATCTTGTCAATTTATAGCATCAAGTTTTGCTTCCATGGCGATCATTTTTAGCTGTTGTTTATTCCCTCTTACATTACTGTTGTTGCTCCACGAAAATTAAAGGCCAGGACTTTCATGTTGCATTTGGCTAGGTGCGCTATCAAATCCTCCCTCATTGCTTTTCCTCTAGAATGCTCCACCCGGCTTGATAAGCATCTATGATACCCTTAGAGTATCATTGAGAAGTGATAGACAATATCCATTTGTGTCTTCAGATCTATACATCGCGTGGACATCTCTTCAGCGACCTTTTGTACCTTTCCCATACGGTATACAAGCTTTCATCCTCCACTTGTTGGAACATGATTTCCGCTTCTTAACTTTAGGTTGTGAGGATGGGGAAAAAAATGCACGCCTAGGAATGCTTCCACAACTCTTGCCATGTCAGCAGAGTACTATGGTGATGGAATTCAACTGATGTGACGCAAATCTCTTAGGGAAGAAGGGGAAGAGGTGTGGCTTTATCACCTCTGGTCTCCTGACATTCGAAGCAATTGTGTTTGCCATCGAGGAATGCGCGAGGTGTTCGGTAGGATCTTCGAGTGGGATGACCGATGGCCCGGTCACGGTGAACCATGGTGATCAATGCTGGTTTTAGCTGAGTTGTTGGCCTCGGCAGGTTGTCACATTAGTGTGCCTTGGATGACCTCCCGGTGTAGACCAGAAATTCAATTTGCGGAAAAATGGCAAAATCGTAATTTCGGTTAAAAATTCGAATTTATTCTCTAGATCTCGAATGTGAAGCAGTTGCCGGGTTGGAATCGTCTCGTAATCTAGTTAGCACGTAAAATTTCATAGAATTAGGAGCGATCGAAATTTACCGTTTCAGGCATCGCGTTTAGATTGCCATGGCGTTTAGCCGATCTTTGACGAAAGTTACATATGATACGTACTCATGTGCCATAAGTGGCATGGTAGAAATAGTAAAATGGGCGGCAGATGGTATCGAATATGGCGCAGGAAATAGAGACCAAATGGTCATTTTGGAAATTGATTTAAGTTAGAAAAGACAAAATAATGAATAGTATTCTTCTTCTCAAATTAAAAAGGTGAGAAAATGTGGGATACAGGGGAGGAGATGCAGAAGACCAAAATGTGATTACAGTGAGAGAGAGTCTTCGCCTACAGGAAATACGGCGATCGGCCAGTCGGCGAACCGAGACAAGAAGGAAAGTTCTTCACCTGCTGGGCGGTATGCGTGGTGCCGGTTGAGGTTTTGACAAACTCCGTGAGGTAAGGGTTTCTCCCTACTTGGGTTTTACACTTTATTTAAGTGTTTTTCAATGTTTCGGTTGGTATGAGGCCTTGAACGGTCGTTTGATCTGTCCCAAAACTTGGGAACGAATTGATACAATTTTTTGGAGCCATGGTGCAGCCCGTAACTGTTTTAGGGGCTATTTGGTTGGTAAATCATGAAATTTGTGAAATAAATCATGCTTTGATGTGAAAAAGGCCGGGAATGGCCGTGAAATGCGGGTTCACAAAGTGAACCGATGATTGGTGATTTTTTCGGAAATAGTAGCAGGGTTCATATTCAGAGAATAGTGTTCACAAAATAAAATTTTTGTGAAAATGTGTTTGGTCGAGTGATTCAAGTCGAATTGCTCGTGTTTGATCATTAGCCCACGTGAGCTAATTTTGATGTGATGAAATGAGAAATCACATAACATGATTGTGTGATTTAATTTTTATGTGAATATATGCATGTTTATATGTTGCATGTGTTGTTATAGGCACATGTCGGATTGGCATCATGCATTCCATATGCCTTTGGGACACCCAGGACGGTAGGAGTGAGTGCATGAGATGAGTCCCAGAAAGAAATAGTTTTCGAGGAGGGTTGTCTAAAACTAAAACTAAAAAAATGATCGGAGGAGTAGTCCATGCAAAAATAATATCAATCGTGAGGACGGCTTGGTGCTATATATACATCGGAGGGTTGTCCTGAACAAATAAACATAATTCTCAAACGGGGCTTAGGCGAGTGTGAGAATCAGTGAGGACTTCGAGTGCGAGATGATCGAGTTGGGCATTCAAGTAGGATCATGCATTTGCTTGGATGTGTGTTTATTTTAGACATTTTGCGCACTTAGGTGGAGAGTAGCTGCAGGGTGTTCATTGCGAGCACTAGCTCCTGCACGTGGGGATCTTATTTTCTGAGAATACAGGGGCGTGGGGACGGCTCGTCTTAGAAGTGTGGTTTAGAAAGCCCGGATTGTGGCTTTGGGTTATGATGTTCTACATGTATTAGAATTATCTAATTGTAATATATGTGTTATATAAAGTAAAAACATTTGAACTCTTAAAACCTTGATAAGTTAGTTCATAGTTGGTATGTTTATGAATTTATTGTTTATGGGCCACAGTGGCGTTTATAATGTTATTGTTATATTGAATTTGTTTGGGACGGGTTTTATCACGAGATTTTGTATTTGTTAGAGCTCCCAGTACAAAGGAGACTACTGAATTTTAGTGAAAAATGTCAGGTCACGAGCATTCCACAGTATTCAGCGAGGTTGACGGGAGTGGTCGCCGGACCCTCGGGGTTTTAGGCGTCATAGCTTGGTATCAGAGCCTAGGTATGCGAATACCTAGGGAGCTCGGGTTTGGTATCCATCGCCTTAGGTGGTTTGATGTGAGTATAGGTATATGGAAACCTAGAGATTTGAGGGATTTGGGCTTGAGCCGTAGTCGAGAGTAGACATCGTCACTAGGTGTGTGGTTGATATTTGAGTTTAGGTATGAGATTACCTAGGAAATCACGGGACAAAACTAGGACACGGCATGCATGTGTTTGATGTGTTTTGTGTGATTTGATAAATTTGTTATGAGAAAAATATTCATAACATGAATGATGTGTGATCATGGTTGTGATGTGTTGTGATTATGTATGGGTGCTTAGTGATTAGCACTTAGTGTGTTAGAGAATTTATGGAAAACAAATTTTGGAGTTTACAGGGTGCAAACTGGAACAAGGAAATAAAATAAATAAATTTTTAGAAATTTATTTGAGTGTTGGATAATGAAATCGAATTTTAATAAATTTGAGATTTAACACTAGGGTTAGTGTTATAGAAGGAGGCTTTGAGAAATTACGGACCATTTTCTAAGTGACGAAAAAAAAAAACAAATAAATTTTTTAAGCAATTTTATTTGTGGTTTATTAAAATATATATATATATATATATATATATATATATAAGGTGAAAATTTTTACAGTGTAAAGAATTTGGAAAAAAAATAAAAATAAGTACATAATTTATTTGGTTATGAAAGTGAAGAATAATTTTCTAAGATTTTACAAGTAAGTAAAATTGAAGAAAATGAGACCAAGAATAAATTTTTATAAATTTATTTGAGTGTTAATGAAAAAAAAAGTAATTTTTTTAGTGATTTTCCATTGCTAAAAATAATGGAAAAAAAAAGCCGAAAAAAAATTGAGTGCTTGAGTGGAATGAGCTCGCTGCCCGATTGTATTCGCCGAAAGAAAAAGGTGTAATGCAACTTATTGTGATGGGTTGGAATTGTAGTGCGGCAGGAGAAAGGTGTATTGCAATATAAACTGTTGGATAACAGTGTATTGCAATAGCGGGAGGCAGCAAGGGTTGTATCGCATTTTGAAATTAATGACATGGGCGTGAAGTGTATTGCGTGAGCCTTGGTGTATTGCGGCTTGTAGTGCGGTGGGTGGGAATTGTATTGCAAGACACCTGTTGTTGTGACCGGGAGGCATTGAAGAAGAGGGTATTGTATTGCAATGGAATGGAGTGTATTGTGACCAGCAGTAGCAATGCTGATCAACGATCGACTATGACATTAACGATTAGCGATTGACTGTGAATAGTAAATTTCGAATTTTTTTTTTTTGAAAAATAAAATAAAATAAAATGAGAGGAAAGAAAAATTCAAAAAAATAAAAATAAAAATAAAATAAAATAAATTTTTTGTTGAAAAAAAAATTGATTTGACATGTGAATTAATTGTCACGCATTGCATTTAAATGCGGGGACAGAGAATATGAGCTATATATTCTGAGTATGAATAGTATCTCGGGGCTGTGTTTATGCCTTATAGATGTTGTATTTGAGATTTAAGCGTCATTTCTTGTGTAGATGGCTGAAGAGTAAGAGGACGAGGCGAGGGCGTCCCGGGGTACTGGTCGAGCACCATAGGCATTTGACGTAGCTAGTATTTGATCGGCGAGGCCTTTGTTGGCTGTAGGTGTTGCGTGGATGCTACTCGCCTGAGGCTAGCATAGCGGGGTAGTCGGGAGGTCTAGTAACCTCCAGGTTTAGAGCGCGTCATCCCCAGGGCGTTCACGGGGAGACCGATGGTGCGACATTGGTTTATGCGGGATCGAAGCGTGCTGGAGGCTATGGAAGATCACCTCCGTCGACCCGGGATCGGGTTAAGCATTCGGTAGGGCGAGGCCCGGTATGGTGGAGATAGGCTGGTGGGATTTAGAGACTTAGGGTTATGACATGGGGGGTTTGAGGCTGTTCGTAGGTAGAGCCCTTCCAGGGGCTGAGGCATGCGAGAAGGCTCGGGAGTTCCTGAAACTGAAGCGGGCGATGGCTGTGATGGATTATGTGACTAGGTTCTGAGCTGGCAGGTGTTGATGATTCAGTGTTGTGGCCCCGGGCCGAGTTAGGTCGAATGGTGGGTTGTCCATTCGAGGGGCCGGGATCCGTAAGAGTTTCGCCTACGAGGGACCATGGGCCAATGAAGTTTGGGGCGACTGTGTGGGAATATTGGGCTTAGAGGTTGAGACCTTAGAAACCTTTGTATGTGAGTTCTCCTAGGGATTAGGCGAGAGCCAGGGATGATATGTCGGGGTTCACTTGGGGTTGGAGATCCTGGGGACTCTACTCACCGGTGGACTGAGGATCATGGACATGTCAAAGTTCGATGTCATCTTTGAGGATGGATTAGTATGGCTTACAGGTCGTGCTCCGATTGTGAGCGTGGAGATTCCTTTACACGGGATGGTACTAGAGTGTGGTATTTCGGGGGAGACCAGAAGCATGACATTTGCGAACGATTATACGAGTCAGTGTCGAGCCTGATTAGAGGTTGGCTAGAGCCTTACCACAGAGGGCGAAGAAGAACCCGGACGATGACTCGAGTAATGCGAGTATGGATCTTTTCCAGGATAGGCTGCACGGAGTACCTCCTGAAGGGTAGTAGACACGTATCGAGTTACCACGATGCTTGCGCCCCGTCTCTGTGACTCATGGGATGGCACCAGGTTGAGTTGCGGGAACTCGGAGTCCCGGTTACATGAGCTATTGAATGAGGGTTCATTAGGCCAGAGCACTTCACCGTGGGGCGCTCAGGTTACATTTGCGAAGAAGAAGGAATAGAACCCTTATTTGTGCATTGTTGATTCTGGAAGCCGGTTGAGCGGATTCTGATCAAGAATGGTACCCATTGCAGAGGATTGACGGTTGTTTGATCGGTTGAAGGAACACGAGTACACTCCCGAAGATGAACCATAGCGGCGGTTACCATCGCGGTGAGGGGTTAGGGATACGGATATCCACAAGAGCTGACTTTAGGGCGCTTTATGGGCACTTTGAGTTTACGGTGATGCCCTTGGTTGGCGAATGCGCGGCGGCATTCATGGATCATCGTAGGATATTCAGCCCTATTTAGATCGGTTGTCGTAGTCGCCGTCGATGACATCTTAATCCACTCAGGTCAGTGGGGCGTAGGTATCACTTGAGGATCGTTTCGATTGTTGAAGACCATCAGCTGTATTTGAGGATCGATAGTGCGAGTTATTACTAAGGTGAGATTTTTGGGACACGATGGTGTCGACATCGGGAAGTGTCGATCTCGACCAGAAGAAGACGGGATGTTGGGTTGGGAGTGAGATGAGTCTTCAGATGTCTGGTAGTTTCTTCAGGACCAGTGGGTGTCTGGGGAGATTCATTGAGGATTTCTCCGGGGATGGCGACACCTATGACTAGTTTGACCGGAAGGAGGTCGAGTTTGAGTGGGATGGCCGTGCGAGAGGGCATTCGGGAGTTAGAGAACTTGTCGACTCCCGTCTTGATAGTCCGGACGGGGACGGGGGACGAGGTACACGGTGTTGTGATGCCTCGGGGCCGGATGGGATGTGTTTTGATGTAGTCGGGAGGTAGTAGCTTATGGTTCTCGTGGTTGAAGAATCCTGGCGAGAATTACCTGCCACGACATGGGTTAGCGTAGTAGTCTTCGCCTTGAAGATTTAGCGCCCCATTACTTATCTGACGAGGAGTTGAAGTGTACTCATACCATAAAGTCCCGAAGTATATTTTCACGTGACGGGACCTGATATGAGACTACTTGGATGGATGGAGTTCCTAGAGGATTATGATTTCACTTTATTACCATCCCGGTAAGAAGCGAATGTGGTGATGCACCTCAGGTGAAGTCACGGGCGTTGGCTGGTATGGCTTCTCGGGAGTGGATGCTTGAGGCGTGGGACAATTTGGGCTCTGATTACAGCGGCGGACTCGGGTACCTTGGGGTTTAATTGGCTACCCCGTCTCTATTAAGCGGTGATTGAGTCCCGGTGGCGGGGCGGAGATAGTGTCCATCGGGGCCAGAGTGCGATCGGTGCGGGTGACGAGGGCTGGACCGTTCACGTAGATGGTAGTCTTCGATATAGGGGACGGGTAGTGGTTCCCCAATTGACCGATTTGAGAGAGGAGATTCTTAGGGAGTTTCACTACTCTCTATTTGCCATGCATCTAGGTGGCACGAAGATGTACCAGGATCTTCGTCGCTAGTACTACTGGAGCGGAATGAAGAGACACGTAGGGGACTTTGTTCGACGATGTCTCATGTGTCAGCAGGTTAAGGCTGAGCACCAGAAGCCAGCAGGGCTACTTCAGCCATTGGAGGTGGCTGAGTGGAAGTGGGAGCACGTCACGATGGACTTTGTGACCCACTTACGAGGGCGATGAAGCGTGGCGGTATGGGTGATAATTGGGCTAGGCTCCGCAGTCGACACATTTTCTAGCCATGCGGATGACCTTCGCCTTAAAGAGATTACCACGGTTGTACGGTGAGAATGATCAGGCTTCATGGGTACCAGTATCCATAGTGTCGGATGAGGACGCCGGGTTTACGGCGCACTCTTGGAAGAAGTTTAAAGTATGGGCGCACGGCGGCGATGAGTACAACTTCGCCTCAGACGAGATGGTCTGATCTGAGGAGGGTTATCTGGTGTTAGAGGACATGCTAGAGCATGGGCTGGATCATAATGGTAGCTGGGAAGAGCAATTGCCCTTAGTGGAATTGCTTCTGACAACGAGTTATCGACGAGTATACAGATGGCACCATATAAAGACAACGTATGGGAGGGCCATGCGGTCACTTAGTTATGTTGAACCCGGGGAGAGCTCCGTCATTTGGTCTGATTTGATTAGAGACACCTCGAGAAGGTGAAGCAATCAGATCTTCGCCCTGACTCAGGCCAGGCGGAAGAATTATGCGGATGCGACGTAGACCCTTAGGGTTGGTGGGGATCATGTCTTCTTGAAGGTGATGCCTAAGGGGAGTGATCGGGGTTAGCGACGGGGAAGCTATGTTTGGGGTTTGTGGACCTTTAAGGATGCTGAGGATAGGCCTGTAGTGTCTGGGTTGGCGTGCTGCTTGGCGTATGGAGTGTGGCTGATACTAAAATGCCGTGCGATATACTCGAATCCGACTCATGTAATTGGATTGGGGACAAATAAGGTTAACGAATGGGACCTTCGAGGAGGGACCGGTGTGCATTTAGATAGCGTGATCAGGTTTTGCGGCGCTAAGGCCGTGAGGGATATGTTGGTCGCTGCAGCGTCACTATGGGTGGAGGGTCACGTGGGAAGCAGCGGGACGCGATAGGGCCACCTATCCCTTCTTGTTTAAAGAAAAGGGATGAAGGTAAGTGGTTTTAGTAGTTTAACATTTAAATGACTTCAGTTTACAATGTTGCTCATGGTAGAATGCACGTTGCATATACATGTTAGTGATGTGATTGTCCTGAATTTGAGACAAAATTCCTTTAAGGAGGAGAATGTAGGGCAGAAATTCAATTTACGGAAAGAACAAAATCGTAATTTATTACAAAATTGTAATTCGGTTAAAAATTCGAGATTTATTCTACAGATCTCGGAATGAGTAAACGGATTACAGATTGGAATCGTCTTATGAAATCAGCTAACACGTAAAAATTTCGTAGGAGTAGAACAGTGAAATTACACGTTTTTCGAGGCATCGCGTTTAGGGTCTTGGAGTGAAACGATTTTAAATACGACGAAAGTTACATGACACGTACTTTCGTGTGCCGTAAGTGGCATGAGTAGAGAAATGATGAAAATGGACCAGTAGAGATAGTCTTGAGAAAGTCAAAATGGGAAATGAGATTAAAATGTTCATTTTGGAAATTGATTTAAGTTAGAAAAGACCAAAATAATGAATAGTATTCTTCTTCTCAAATTAAAAGGTGAAAATGTGGATACAGGGAGGAGATGCAGAAGACCAAAAATGGTGGGTTCTAATTGAGAGAGTCTTATTATATACGAAATCGCCAGCGCGATCGACCCAGTCGCGATCTTCGGGACAAGAAGGAAAGTTGCTCTACAGCGAATGAGTGCAGCGTGGACACCGGATTTGAGGAGTTTTGACAAACTCCGTGAGGTAGGGGTTTCTCCCTAGCGGGTTTTACTTTATTTAGAAGTGTTTCAGTATTTCGGTTGGTATGGGGCCTTGAGCGACCGTTTGATCGATCCCAAAACTTGGGGCCAAGGTGATCTAATTTTGGAGCCATGGTGCCGACCCGTGGCTGTTTGAGGGGGCTGTTTGGTTTGGTAAATCATGAAATTTGTGTGAAATAAATCATGCTTTGATGTGAAAAGGCGGGAATGGCCGTGAAATGCGAGTTCACAAAGTGAGCTTAGATGATTCATTGATTTTTTTAGAATAATGTAGGGTTTCACTATTCTCGAGAATAGTGTTCATAAAATAAAATTTTGTGAAAATGTGTTTGGTCAGGTGATTCAAGTCGAATTGCTTGTGTTTGATCATTAGCCCACGTGAGCTAATTTTGATGTAATGAAATGCGAAATTACATAACATGATTGTGTGATTTAATTTTTATGAATATATCGTGTTTATATATTTGCGTATGTTATAGACTGTAATGGAATTGGCATCATGCATTCCATATGCACTGGGACACCCTAGGACGGTAGGAGTGAGTGCATGAGATGAGTCTAGAGAAAATGGTTTCGGAGGGTTGTCTAAAACTAAAACTAAAAATGATCGAAGGGTAGTCCATACAAAATAATATCAATCATCGGAGACGTTCCAATTGATATACATCAGAGGCTAGTCCATAAATAATATCAATCGTCGGAGGCGTGATGTCTCTGTATACATCGGAAGGGTTTTCCACAAACAAATAAACACTAATAATTCTCATACGAGGCTTGGCGAGTGTGAGGGAAATCGATGAGGACTTCCGGGTGCGAGATGTCGATTAGACGATAGGATCAGCCATTTGCTTGGATGTGTGTTTATTTGACGACTGCATTTACTTAGGTGGAGTAAATACGGCAGGGTGATCTTGTTCTGGCCATTGGCTCGCCTGATAGGAGATGCTATTTTGCAGTCACGAGGGAGCATGCGAGGGACGGCTCGTCTGAGGCGTAGTTTAGAAAGAAAGCCGGATTGTGGCTTTGGGTTATGATGTTCTACATGTATTAGAATTATCTAATTGTAATATATGTATTTGTATAAAGTAAAAACATTTGAACTCTTAAAACGTGGATATAGTTGGATTCTTAGTTGGTATGTTTTATGGGTATTGTTTATGGAGCGGTGGCCGTTTACTCATGTTATATTGGTGTTTTGGGACGGGTTTATACGGAGTTTTGTATTTGGGTAGAGCTCCCAGGTACAAGGAGACTACTTGGAATTTTTAATGTCGGGTCTGAGCATTCCACGATGTTGAGTTTGTGGGTGGTGGCGGACCGGGTTTTGGGAAGTCATCAGAAATCCTCCATTGTATCTTGAATTGGAGGCACTTTCTGCTCTTTGTTTCTTGTTCGGCGAGTCGATCCAATTCTTTCATCTCCCATGGTTGTTTTTTATGCTCTGCTTTTTCCTTACTTCTAGTGTTCTTTCCAATTTAGAATCTCTGGCATATCGATTACGGCTTCTGTGCATTAATTAACCTCGAAATGAAGACATATTGAGATTGAGTGAACAGTGGTATCACAAATCATATATCCTTTAAATATAAAAGATCAGTAACTTATCAGCCCTTTGTATCAAAAGCATTTTGTGCATTTCTTTTATAAAATAAAGAAAAATGTCCAAATTAGCACTTCTCTCTTTTGTCAGAATATTGATTTATTCAAATCCTTTCAATCCCCAACAACAGCGCCATAAAACTTGTTTTTTTGTGAAGATATAGAATAAACCACTCAATTTAACACTTATACAGGAGCCTTACAATTCTCCTGCATCTATGTCAAAGTTGAATTGAGTTGTTTGAAAATGAATAAAGCTGATTTTATGTTTTGAATTAATAATGGGTTTAGTTTATGACACTGCAAATGCACAGGTCATACAAGTAGTAAAAATTGGATGTAAGTCCATATATCATTCCCACCAGATTAGCAAGAATGTTGAAGTAACATCTTCTTCAGATCACATTTATTTGAACCTCCTTTTTAATAGTTTGAAAATGGAATTTAAAAGACAATAATCCTATATTACTTTCATCTAGTGAAAATAAAATTTGAATTGAACTAAAAATAAGCTATGCCCCGAATCAAATCTACTAGAAATGAACATTGGTAATCTTGTGGAACAGTCCAATTGCATTTTAACTCATTAATTCTTTTCCCCTATCTGATTTTTGGTTCAGTTTGTCAAAATGCCTATTCATTTGTGGATTTCTCATTATTCACCTAATTGAAGTTCCCTTCTTCACTCAAGCAAATCCCTAATCAGATTCATGATTCATGCATTCTTTATAAGATAAGGTATTTTTCTTTTCAATACTTCATACCCATTTCTTAAGGCTGATTTATTTTACCAGTGCGGGTCATTGCAAAAACTAAAATGGTTGATGACTCATCTTTAGATCTGATGGATTTTCCTTCTCCTTGATTAGTCTCAGTTAACATGATCTAGATCCTTGACAAATTAAGGTGAAATCTCTAATGAGTTGGTGATAAATAATTCCCTTGACCCTCAACTATGGTGAATAGGGGAAATCTATCGAAATGAACTATGAGCTCTGGATTGCTGTGATGATCGACATACCCATAAGTTAAATGTTCTAAGCTCTCAAGAATCTCCATCTCTGTGTCACTCAGAGGGCTTCCTAGAAATCAGAGCAGGAACAATCCTTGAGATGGTATTCGGTATTACCATTAGGAACAACTCAATTCACAAACAACATCAATCAAATAAATCAAAATCCAAATTTCAGTAAATTCCTTCCAATTAAAGTAGGAAAAGCGTAACTAACGTGAGATCCTTTCCAATGGGCGTAGCTTCAATTCTGATCACAATCTGATAGGTATTGATGAGAGCATCTTTACAGCTATAATTCCACGGAAAGCGAATTCCAAAATTGTGCGAACTTCATTGATTCTGGCGTAATTGGAAAGAGAA
This sequence comes from Tetrastigma voinierianum, assembly GCA_016808115.1. NCBI lineage: Eukaryota > Viridiplantae > Streptophyta > Magnoliopsida > Vitales > Vitaceae > Tetrastigma > Tetrastigma voinierianum. The sequence goes on along the minus strand of JAEQBH010003242.1, from coordinate 30,397 downwards.
TGAAAAATTAAATCCAGCTTCTACATTTATGAATTGCGGTTGAATCCGGAAAAAGAAGAAAATAAAAAAGAAAAGAAAAGTTTGTTCTCTGATATACGATTATTAACATCCCGAAATATACCTAACGCGGAGTTTCGGACTTGTTTAGGAGTATATTAAAAAGCTAAATGGAAATTTTCGAGAAAAATAAAGCAAGGGCAGGAAAGTTTACAAAGATACAAGGGCAATCTTGTAAATTGTTAAAAGACCTATTGGTCATAAAGTGAAAGATTAGGGGTTAATGTTTAAAATAGTTGAAAATGATATGTAAATGGGGAGTTATGGGGTTAAAAGGCAAATAAAGAAAATAAACCAAAAATGGTTTGGTTGAAGGCTAACTGTGGCCTTAACTAAAAGATGGATTTAAGACCAAATTGGTCTCAGCGGTGGGGGAGAAGGAGGAAACAGTAGAGAGAGGAGAGGGGAAGAAGCGAAAGGGAGAGAGGAGGAAGAAGAGAGAAAGAAAGAAGAAGAGAGAGGAAGAAGGAGGAAGGCAGGAATCAAAAGCCCGAAACTAAAGGTATGGAACTAACCTTGATTATGCATCCTATGAATTTTTGTGGAATTCTAGAAAGATGTAGTTAAATCTAGAGTTTGTTAGGATTGCATCTAACAAAGATATATTGAAAGGTAAGGTTGGTAAAAACTATAAATCCCACACAAAAAAGTAGGGAATCCTTCATGGAGGTTGGATTCATGGTTAAATGACAAGCAATTGAGTTAGGGTTTAGAATAAACCTAACAAATCCTTGGGTTTAACATTGTTTGGGTTAAGATTCCATATTGGAATGATCTTTGGAGAATTCATGAAGAATTTTTGAAGAAAAGATATGTATTGAAAAGATGAATTGAAAGAAAAAAAGAGATTACAAGAGACATATGGAAGTGATTGAGAGGGTGTGTTGAAGTATAGAATTGATTTGGGGTATCAAAGTATGGAAAAATAGGTGAAAAACACACATTCTGGGCACTTTTCGGAGAGTTCTACCGGTAGAAGTTAAGTTCTACCGGTAGAGATGATCTGGTCATTTTGGCGAGTTCTGGTAGAAGTTAAGTTACCAGCGGTAGAACCTACAGTTTCGGTTTTGACCAGTTTTAGTATTTTGGCCATAAATTACTCATTCTTATCCGATTTAGGTGATTCCAGTGGCCACTTAAAATAGACTTCAGGAGAACAAACCATATTTAATATTTATCTCAGAAATTTGACTCTAGATGGCAAAAATTCACTCAAAGTGGGACTATGTGCAAGCCATTTCCTGCACTGCCAATCATAGAATGATCAGAGGTTGTTTAGGACGTAACTGAATTAGGTCTTTCAGAATTGGGTGATTCAGTTGGAATGAACCCTTAGCACCTTAGTTTTAAATGGTATAAGGACATAGTGTCAAAATATTAAGTTGGGCCCCGGAAAATTGAGTAGCCTGAGGTCGAGGAATTGTCAGTGTAGACTAGTTGGCATGAAAATGCCATAACTTTAGTTTGGATGATCTAGATTGGATTGATTCAATTCCTAAGTAAACTAGATTCATAAAGAATGAGAATATATATGAATGAGAGTATGATCATAGACATCATACTTCATAAGTATATGAAGTGCTATATGTAATAACCATGAAACAAGAAAAATATAGAAAATGCAATATAGATATGTTTATAAAACATGAATATGATAGGTATAAGTCAAATGATATGAATATGATATGAATATAGAATATCGTAAAATATGATGAGTATAAGTCATAAGAAATATAATAAGATATGATAGAAACGTATGTAAGATATGATAGTTTAAAGTACACGAATGATGATTTTATATGCATATAAGATTAAATGATATGAATATAAGCATGTATGATAGGATTATATGATATGACTATATGATGAACATACCGAAAGAATAAGATGGAATTTCTATATTCTGAGAGCATATGATAGAAAGACATAAATGATAAGAGCAGTAGAGATAAGCAAAAGATGACAAAGCATAGGAATGAGAACAATTACCATAAATGATAGATTTGCATATATGAAAATGTGAATAGTGAAAGCTTCTACGTGATAGGATTATAGAAAGTACGAGGATAGCTAAATCATGATAAGAAATGTATTAATGATATAAAGAGATATAGATATAGAAAGCTATATATGAATATATGATTACAAAGAGTGCATAGATGCATTCATGAAATATGATAGACAAAACTAAATGATAGAAAAGATAGACCATGTATTATATATATATATGAGAGCAGAAATATGAAACTACATATATGAGAACTAATCGAGTATTAAGTGATGATAGTATATATGCATAAGCAATTATGATATGATAGTTATTCATGCTTGCCAGATATGTCGCAGTGTAATAAAGTTGATTGTGCGCTTGGGACTGGTGGGGGATAGATAGGCATGCACATAGGGAAGATACGAGATCTTTGCGGCATATTCATAAACGAATGTGAGGCCGGATTTGAATTGATGATATAGATCCGTTTGAATCGGTGGCCCGCAAGGGTCCACCACAATAGGCGAGAGATCAACGCCTCGATACGGTGATGGTACCTTCAGTGTAGATAGCATATGTAGGTCATGTCTGCGTGCGGTGACGGGCAACCGGGTGATAACGGACGAGATGTTTGCCTCGTGCGGTGATAGTACCTTGGTACACATAGTTTCCATGTAAGCTTCTAAGGTATTTGCAGACATGAAACCAAAAGGAAATGATATGTATAGAACATGTGACATGATATGAGAAGCATATGCGCTATGCGATGAAAGTATAATTGATAACAAAAACAAGAAGTAATGTACTAGATACTTGATTAGTATAAAGAGAAGAAGCATATGGGCCGGTACAGTGTATAAAGAAAGCCATATGAAAAGTATAGCAGGAAAACGATTATAGAAGTAAACGATTACATGAATATAGGTATGCTAAGCAGTACATGAATATAGTATATATAGAATGTACCAAAGTATAGAACACGAAAGGATATGAACAAGTAAAGTACAAAAAAGTAGATAAAGAGAAAGGTATATAAGTATGGTATATGGAAAACATAGGAAAATATGGTACATGAAAAGTATCATATGAAAGCAAACAAAAAGTATCGGTATATGAAAAGTATAAGAATGTAGATAAAACGTACGAGGATAGTATAAGATAGGTTATATGAGAAGTATATGATACATGCACGGAATATCTGAGGAACATGAAAGGAAATAAGACATAATAAGTACCTTATGGGATATATAAGAAGCATAAAAGCGAATCTGGTAATGAGTATAGATAAAGATATGTCAAGGAGCATAGAATATGTAGAAAGAGATTGACTTTTAATAGGCAAAGTATGTGATAGATAAGTAATTAAGTTATATAAATATGTATAGATAGATAATATGCATATGTAATAAGCTTCATTGACGATCGCCATTGGTGGTTGTCATGCTTATGTTCAGTAAGCGTAAAGCTTAGCACGGGTGTTCAATCGGAGTGTGAGTGCGGAGCGAGAAGACAAGGATAGAGGACGGGACATTCCATCACGACAAGCGGGCCGACTGAGATAAGGTGCTCATCGTATTTGCTTCATGATCTACGAAGTTTTAATAAAACAAGAATTGGCAATAGTGCCGTGTTCTCTTGTATATGTGTATAAATTGTGATGGACAGCTCAGGTGTGAATTCCTTTAATTGTAATAACACAAATGATTTGTTATTTTAAATTGTTTGTGCACCAATAGATGCAGTACGGCTCTGGAAAACGAGGTCAATGAGGTCCCGTTAAAATTATATAGTATAGTATAGATAGCATGTCACGCCGGACGGTTGGGATCCATGTCGGTCGGGATCGGATCGGGGGCGTGACACAGTGAGTCTTCCTCGTCCTCTCAAACAATGGGTTTCAGAAAAATGGAAGCTGCGTTACTAAAATTGTGTACGCCTATTTATAACCTTCAGAAATTAGGCCTGATTCCAAGGCTCCAGGTGGATTTCCCGAAAATAAATGGCCCAGCCCTCTCTTTAGGTCACGACCTGAGAACGGTGTCGCGACATGAATTCCTGTTATGTCCTGTCAAGTCTGTTGTGATTTCAAGGAAGTTGTCGCAACGTTCTTTCACTTTGTTCTTGCAATTGTTGAGGAGTGCGACACGTGTTTTACATTTGCGACTTGTTTCTTCGATTGCATTTGATTAGTGGTTGCGACATGAATTCTTTGTCGTGATTATGTTGGATGACGGCGGTGAAGGACTCTTGTTGCGACCCGTTTCTTGTTTCTGAGATTTGTGTCCACGACCTCAATTTGATGTGAGCACGGCTCTCTCTGCCTTTACTGCATTTCTATGTCGCGACCTTGATTCGATGTCGCGACATCATTTCTGTTGTCAGCCTCTTTGCTTCTTTGTCACAACTTCTCTTTTAGGTTGCGACATCATTCAGTTGTCTTGAGCCTTGGCAATTCGCGACTTCAAAATTGATGGTACGCTTGTTTCTTGTCGGCGTGAAAATTGGAAATTCGTGACAAGTAGTTTCTTTAATCACTTGCAATTCTGGCATCGTGGCCTTAAGCAATGCCGCGACCATTACTTTCTATCCGATCGTAACCTCATTTCTTAGTCTGGCGGTTTCGATTCGATTTATATTTATTCGACGACTATTCTTCCCTTCTTCGAATTTATGTCATGACCTCGGTTCCATGTCATGACATAATTTTTGTTGTCTTTGCATTTACGTGTCAGCGACCTCGGTCGATGTCGCGACATCATTTACGTTGTCGGTAGCTCATTATTTTTTATCTCTACATGTTTAGATTACAATTTTTATTAGGTTTAGTTCACTTTGTTTTGTTTTTTTTTAGCGTGTTTAAAGACCGAGTTTTGTTCACTATGTACTAGTTTGTTTGCGTTTGGCACTATTATAATATGGTAGTTTCCAGAGTTGGTATTAAGTGTTCCCAGCCTTAGTTTTGATCATGATTGCAAAAAGGGGAGCCATAGTAAACGCAGAAAGCCTGTGTTTCGATGAAATAGGGAACTCCAAGGTTGTTTGACGATCGGGATTGCATTGTATAAAGTTGAGAATGACCATGCAGCCGCCTTTAGATCATAATCATTTCCAGTTAGCTATCACACACACACACCGTGATCTTGAGGTATGCCTTGACTCAGGACTCACATATGCGAGTTATGAGACATGGAGAGTGCAAACACCTAAGTGATGGGACACCTTAGAAAGAGGATCGCCTTTAAGCCCCATAAAAATAAAAATAAAAAAAGATTATGGTTTGGAATAAGTAGATCATTTAATGGAATCGAGCTTTGATCCCAGGGGCCTTTCAAAGCCTAATGTCGGTAGGGCGGTAGGCGGGAGTCCTTGACTTCCTTTGCTCTTCACATAAGGCAGAGGATGGATGATTTCGGTCTAGGGCCTCGGGGTTTGGTTGGTGTTCGGGGTGAAGTTCGAGGGAAGCCCGAATGCTTGGTGCCCTTGGCAGCGGTGGTGTGTCTGATGGATCCCGGATTACGGGGCCTACGCCTCAAAACCTCTTGATGTAGTACTTTCTTCCCAGTTTGTCTTAGAGTTAATTCCCTTAGGATTAGTTGAAGTGAATAAATTGGTGCGTTCTCATCCTTCTGTGTTAATCTATTCCAAATAGGCAAGTTAAATTCAAGTTTGAGGGTACTGAAGTCGAGCTATACATTGGAGATCACACTCATGAAGCAGAGAAAATTCTAATTTTTTGAAAAATAGTAAAAGTGGTGAAATTTAGGTCGAAAATCCAAGAATTTTTCTAGATCTCGGATAATGAAGCAGTTTCATAGATGGAATCGTCGTAATCACAGCTAACCGTCTAATTTAAGGTAATTCGAGACATTTGAAATTTCATGTTTTTGAGGCGCAGAGTGACGCGTGACATGGCGGGTGTTGAGTGGCTCACGATTGTGCCACGTGTCAAGGCGTGAACAAGTCAACGATGAGCTGAAATGTGGTATGGGTGACATGTGTCGTGTCGTTGGAGAAATCCATAGTAGTGCATAAGGATAAGGGGAAATCTAAGAGCAAATAGGAATTGGACGTGTGGCAAGAAGTGAGAGGACAAGTTCTTTTGACCCATCTTGACAGAATTGGTTGGGAGAGAAGAGAAGAGGGAGAGAGAAAGGAGAGAGAAAGCGAGAAAGAGAGAAAAGATAGAGATTTTAGGTGAGGCTCTTGCCGCCTGTCTAGTTTTCCGACGATTGGTCCTTCGAATCCCAGCGAGACAAGAGGCAAAGTTGATCCCCACTGCAAGGGCTACGCGTGGGTACCGGTGTGGAGTTTTGGCAACTCCAGGAGGTAGGGGTTTTCTCCTACTTGTTTTTATTCCTTGGCTAAGAGTCATTCTATGGATAGTGATGTTCTAAGGCATGGGTGGCCGTGTATTCGGTTCCAAAAAAAATTGGGACTGAGTGAAAAAATCCCTAAAGCGGTCGTTGGACAATTTTAAGACCTAGGGTTGTATTGTTCGCGTGACCTTGTGTGTGGTTTGTGTTGCTTGGGCGGTTCGAGACGAATTGCCCAAATTGTTGATTAGCACAAGTGTGCTATTTTGGTGTTATTGCTATGAATGAATAACATGTTGTTGTGTGTGAATTTTGTTAATATATGCATGCCTAAAATATTAATGCGAATTATTGTGAAATGACATATTGCATTTCATATGCACTGGGGCACCTAGAACAGTAGGTGTGAGTGCATGACATGAAAAAATATGGTTGTCAAATGAAATACATGGGGAGATTTTCCGAATAATTTCCTTGGAAAGTTGTCCAACAGTTCATGTGGGAGGATGTCCAATGACTGTGTCAGAGAGTTATCCAACAATTCACCTCAGAGGGTTGTCCATTAGAATTTTATCGGAAATTGGTAATGTGTTTTCAAGAACAAAAACCTTTTGTTTTGAAAATAGTGTTTTCTCACACTTGGCTTAGGCATACGTGAGGGAGTCAGTGAGGGCTCGAAATGTGGGAAGGGGTGAATCAGATTCTCATCCATAACATGTAGACATTCGAGTAGGACTCATGAATTCACTTGAATATGTGTGTTAGTCATTGCATGAGCACTTAGGTGGGGAAGTAACTTAATGTAGGAAAATTCAGCTATTGGGCATTGCTCACCCCGTCGGTGGGATCTCTTTCGGTGCGAATTCGGGGAGAGACGGCGCTCACTAGGCGAAGCTTTGAGAGAAAGCAGACACTTGGCTGAGTTATATATATTTGTAAAACATGTATGAAACATTCTGATTGAAACATGTTTGTATAAGAGTGTAGTTAACTCTTGAAACTATTGTAATATAGTTGATTATATTTTGGTGAGTATGGATATATGGGCCCGACGTGGCCATTTTTAGATATGTTTGAGTCTCGGGTAAAGAGACACATATTTTGTGGCATTGGGGCACTCAGTGACACATGTGTCAGTGAGGTTGACAAATTTTCAAACGGTTAGAGTTGGGGGCGTCGTACTCAGCCCGCCTGCCAAGACTCCTTGGAAGGTTGTGGCGCTAAAGGGATGATCCTGGATCTAATGAGCGGACATGTTGACCCCCTTCTTCTTTATTATCATGTGTCTTGAACCCGTATCGTTGGTATTAGTTATGGCTTTATTCTTGGCAGTCTTTGGTTGATGCAATTAACTGAGGTAGTGGCGTTAGATTAGGGAGTGTTGATCGGAGTGAACCATGCATTTATTAAATTTACGTGTTTTTGTAGCTAAGTTGCGATTCACGTTCATATTCACTAATATTGCGCTAATCCCCAATCTTCTGATGTTTCGGGGATGAATGATATAGGAGTCAGGAATAGATAATAAGAAAGGGCGACGAGACTACGATGAAGTGCGGGGGCCACCAGTGCAGCTGGTGCGAGGCCTCCGTGCGGCGTGGCGCCGCCAATAAGCGTGGAGGCCACTACTATGCGTGACGTGGCCCGATTCGAGTAGCCTCAGTGCAGCCGGCGTGGCATTGTGCCGCGATGTAGCGAGGTCGCTGTACTCGAAGGAGCGAGGCGTTAAACTACGAAACTGCGGCCAGTGATGTTTGGATCTCGAATGTAAATGGGCTTGCCTGGCAAAGTGGGGATTGACGGGTGAAGAGCAAGACGGGTGGGTCTCAGAGAGTTTGGCGGGAGGCAGTTCGAGAGATCGTGAAGGCAAAGCTGTATTTCTTCTCTTGTTTGTTTGATGTTTGAAAAATCCTTTGATGTAGCCGAAGAATTACTATGAACTAACTTTTCTCTCTCTAAGGTTTTGTCGGCCCTAACCGCACCATTATGGATTAGCCGGTGATTGTGGATTTTATTTATCTTGGTATGAACTTGTATAGTTTACTTTACTGAATTTAATCATGTTATTATTTGGCCAACTATGGCGAAGCCCGTCTTTGGGGTTTGATATCGAGAGATGACTCGGGGACATGGTAAAGGCAACACTTGGTCGATTAGGGAATAGAAGATATCCACGTTCAGAGAGTGTAGTCTGCCCAGGGTTTCCACATTCATGCATCTCGAAGTCGAGGATGAAGCAGAGATGTAATACACTTGTGTTTAAGCGAGATAGGCGGCTATATATCTCGAGGAGAAGTATCGCATGAAGCCGTCGACCAGCTAACATAAATCATATGAAGTACAAAAATAAATCACATTTATCTAGTTTGCATTAATCAGGTGGTAGGCGAAAGTGAAACCTAGTTTTTCTTAAGCATTACATAAATCAAATATTTACAATATTATTTCCTTAAATCAGTTAATTTAGTCATGGTCTTTATAAAATGGATCTAAATATTATCCAGGTCACTTACAACGATTATTATTTGCCTATTAGTAGAATGAGTGCTGGCATCTGGCTCACGTGGGCTAGGCGGCGTATCTTTATGGCGTATGGGTGTGATTTTGACTTTTAAACACACTCACTTTCGGCAGAGTATTTGAGAACCATAAGCCACCACCCTCCACTGGGTGTGAAGCACATCCGATCCATTCTTGGAGGCATCCTGGAGTACATTTGTGTGCCTGATCCCTCTGGACTATCGAATAGGGGCCCGAAGTAAGCGCTCTTTTGGCTGGAATGCCTCTCTACAAGTCTGATCCTCAGGGCTGCTGCCCTCCTTGGGTTAAATATCTTGTGATGGGTCACGGATAACTAGGAGAAGTCCTCGATGAACCTCCTGGCAATATATAGTCTGAGAAACTACGTATCTGAGAGTGACTTTTGGTCTCTCCGACTGTGGCTGCCTGTAGGCCTTCTACAAGTCCATGGATACCCTCGAAAGCAGATACCGTGTGCCACAGAGTCTCACCTGCGGTGGCAAAAGCTCACATAACGGAATTTGGGATACAATTGATATCTCAGTGCGGGGAGGCGACGCCGTGATACGGTGATCCTCCTCAAAACTTGTAGTAGGTGGAGATGTCGTCACGCGACGGCAATGAAAAACGGATCTGGTAAATTTAGAACACCTATCGTAAGATCCGTGAATGTCATTTAGGAGCATTCATCAATGAGTCTTAAGCGACATCTTTGTGAGACTCAAGAAAATCATATATCGCGTTCTAGCGTAGATCTTGAGATATATACAACTCGATAATGGTAATTCGGTATGGAGATGCATCTTAGAGGAGACCGCCCCTCTGTTGATCGGAATAAATCATCGATTAGTGGCCCGAGAGAGGTACGATTCTTAGCCGATATTAGCCACTATTGGCTGGAGTAATCCTTTACGGTAGAAGTCTTGTCCACACTGCGCTGATAAACCGGGCCTTGAGGTGATCTGTGTTCTGTGAGCCCTCATCCGTGGTCATTTGCAAATTAGACCTTGAGTTCACCTTTAACTTCCGGCTGATAATGGCTACATCTTAGTCAGCAAACTGCGATGTACAGGTGTAAACCGATACTTGAAATCTACGTCTGTCTAGTAATCCATTAGTTCATGGAAAACATACAGTACTCTCAAATCTTGAGAGCAGGTCAGAATCACCAATCTCCGCTCGTCTTCGAGGGTAGAAACGTGGCGCTATTAAATTTATAAAAGTTGCATGAGTAATGCAGGTTTGGGTAAAAATCGTAGCATCCCCACGAGCGTAACACAGTACCATCTGAATGGCCGATAGCCCCTCATGCAGTCACGATCAATGATAACTCGTGTGGCATTCCGACGGTCCGTCCAGGGGATGACATGAACTCGATGTCCAAGACCGCGGTCACGATGAATAAGTCTTGAGATATCAGCTCCGCAATCGGGCATATCATTTGATCGACTCGCCCCAGACGGTTCCCGGGGAGAACTCACATGCAGCGGCTTTTCCAAGCTTTCAACCTCGTGATCTTTGCAGCCAGTGTGGCTGATGAATGAATGAGATGTACGAGGAATCAAACAATACTCTTAGCAAGCGAAGAGTGAAGTATACTTACTATTATGGCCAGATTAATCGCATTTCGATTGCAGGTGTAATGGCGTAGACACTACCCTGGGTCTGAGTCCCAGGCTGTGGTACAATCACTCACAGACTGGGCCTCGGGCCCAGTGCTGGGCCCCTATGTGATTAGTCTGCAGCTTGATGGGTGCTTGTCAAACCTTAGGGATCGATATTGAGCTGCACCGGCCAGTGGTAAGGAGGAAAAAAATTGCTTACATTACATGCCCTCATGGTAGGCGTGATTGTCTTATAATATGGATCACGCTTCAAGGAAGGTAATCTAGATCTTAAAGTCTGCATTTGGGGTGACGCTAAACACATATCTTCTACTGGTGGCTAAGGGCCCCCAGGTAATCTCCCGTCTTGGGATGGTAGTCTAACGTAGCCACTGGTAGGCGCCACATCTTTGAGCCTCAGGGTAAAGTCTCTGCTTCTTTCAGGAGGCTTCCCGGACAAGGAGTTAGGCTCATCAGCTATATCAACACACGTCTCGGATGATCTGTGAGTCATCAGCACCCTGTATGTGTAGGCGTGATGGCAAATTGAGTCGTATCTTCGAGAAAGAGTCCATGATTTACCGGATTGGATAATTTCAGGAAACCATCCTCCAATTTCCTCACTTTGGCCATGTGGTGGCCAGTAGCAAATCCAGAAGCGTTGTTAATTGATTCAGACTTGCTACGTGTTCGAGGCATATCATCGTTCCTTGTTTCAACTACAGAACTCTACCGGCTTTTTGCATGTGCGAATGGGGAAAGCATGTTGCCCATGTGCTGGAAGGCTGGAAGTGGAACTCTTCCGTGTCGTGCCTCCCGAGTTCCTCAGGAAGCAGTGATCCACATACTTAGGATTCACCACTCTGGCGGAATGCGGCCCCAGCCTTATTCTCGTGTGCGGGAGGTGGGCGTCTCATAACCTCGAAAATCTTAGTGACTTTCGCAGAACCCGATGTCGACTTCCGCCGGTTCCTACATCCCATGAAGGTTGGAGGATGATGTACTTATAAATCTTTGAAATTTTCCGGTCCAGCCCACGTTCAGAGACTTCTTGTCGCGATGGTATTAAGCCCTGTACTCACGCATAATGGTAGCGGTGTAGCACTAATAGCACTCCTGAGCTTGTTGATCAAAGCCGGTGGTGGATTTGGTGTTACCATCTACAAATTAAATAGTAGGAAATTGAGATTCCTTTTCTTGTCTAACCTAGTAGATCATGTGACAATCTACTAATAGACCTAATAATCAGAACTATCGTTCGTTCTTGTCAGAACCCACAGGTTGTGTTTTCTAATACGTATTCCTCTTTTCCTATATACATTTTTACCATGTATAATTCACATAACATACAACACGAGTCATGTAGCCACGTTTGTATAAACATGAAATGCACCACCGATGAATGCAGCAGTCAAACACAGCCTTGCCCATCGAGCCACTGGTAATCCACGTACACATGTTACGATGTGGCCTGGCTGGCGACACGAACTTCGATGAATCTAATGATCGACCCACGTCAAGTGACCACACAGGTATTTGTATACTGTTTATACGATCTGTTTTGTGATACTTACAAAACTACAGGGGTCCGTTGACTAGCCCAGTTAACTCTGAAATTTCTACCTTAGGTCATTACGCACCCTAAGTCTTGTCTGAGATCGGTACCGATTACTACGACACCACCTCGTCGTACCTTCAGAGACCCATTCATTCATATTTAAGTTAAAAATATAGTAATAATACACTTAGAAATACAGTCGTAGAGTCAGATCATGACCCTCTTACCATTGGCCATGCCGTTGTATTAGCGATGAATCAAAAAGATTTAATTACAATTCTTTTATACAAAATACATGCACTAGAACTAGTTTGTCCCCGAGCATTTTCTGAAAAGATTTATCAAGGCAACATGTCGGCCTTCTTCGCAATCACGGCTTCGTCTGAGCGTCGTCCACTAATGTAGACCTTGCACCTTAAAGGGTTGTCCCATAAAGGGTGAGCCACGCCCAATAGAGAACACCTCCTACAAGCGATACTCCCCACCTAAGTGCAAATACAATTTCACTCAACATTTCACATTCACATTCCATGAGAACATGGTAATTATATGGAATCTAAATGCATGCCATGAATGAGATGAGACTCAATCATGTACCATGCACAGGAGTCTGACTCCTCACACAACGCCTAAGCCCATGTTTGATAAGCCGTCATTTTGGATGACATCCAATGATTATTTTCAAAACAAATTTCATTTGTTTATAAACCAAAAGATTTTTGGATGATACATCACAATGATCATTCTATATTCAAAACCATGCGCCTTTTTGTGGGTAGAAGATTTTTAGTGTCCATATGACTATGAACTAGACACTTTTGATATTTCCTTGCCGAGGCTTATGTCTGACCATAGCGACGGGTTTTCACCCAGGGGAATACATCCCTTCTTGATGATACGACACATATCTTCTTTACCATTTTATTGATCGTGCGAAACTTTTTGTTGGACGTTATGCACCATTCTGGGAACCGCCCCGATCAAACACCAAGCGTTGTTGGTGTTGATTTACCAAACATGCACTCACCCGTTAATGCGATGTCCCGTTAAGTATGCAGTACAATATGTCATTGCCTGTTATATCATGTCACATGCATAATGAATGCTACATGGACAACACAATACACACCACTTACCGGGTGCCATGGATAATCACATCACCTGTATATGACTTCCATAAATCATTTCATTCATGTCAATATCTCATACAAGCATATATTAATATTTACATTCAACATGTCATTCTATGGTCAAGCAATGACACATACATAAGCAAGCCATGTAATGGCTATTTCACATACCAATTCATCACATGTCAATACATTGGAGTACTCATATTGACATCCAAACAGGTCATTACATTGTCAAGTAGTGTCACACTCACAATCAAGCCATGTCATGGCCATTGCACACACCAATTCGTCACATGTCAACATATTTAAATTCACACATTAACATCCAAACATTTTACTCTTAATTGACATTGACACACTCTAACAAGTCATCTGATGGCCCCGAAGCAAGCCGCGACAATCAAGAATTGGGCCTCGGTCGACCCCAGACAAGCGTAACGAGGCTATGGTGATGATCCCAGGGCTCACTGAAACGAAACCCTCCTTCGCTAGGCGTGGGTTCGCAAATGACGAAGCCTCGCTAAGCGGACAGACCCAATTTCCTATCGTCGAGGCTACTTTGATACATGCCACGCTAAAGCGGACCTTAACTAGGTGAGCCATCCCATACGCTTAGGCGAGAACTTTGTGAAACCACTAGAAAATCGAATTTTTCGAAAGGGTAAAGGTAATTTCGGTTGAAAACAAAAAAATTTCTAAATCTCGGATGAAAAAGCAATTTGTATGGGTCTGAATTAAATCTCATGAAATCTACGGCTCGAAGAGTTTGACAGTTTGGAACAATAGTGGAATATTTACGATTTTAAAGTGATAAGTCGTCGGTGAAACGGGGGGCCAGATTTTACGAAAATCTGGAGTAGGAAATGGCTTTGATAACTTCATTTAAAATAAAGTGGGCCCGAAAGAAATAAATTGTTTGGGGTAAAAACGGACGAATAAAATAATATAAACCATGTATCCAAAATAATAATAATAATAATAGTTAAAAAAGGATAAAGCAGAAAAACATGGAAAAGTAAAACGGGCGTGTGAGAGATGAGAGCGTGAAGAGAGAGAGGGTGCAGAGAGAGATTTTTATTTTATATTTTTTCTTCTCTTTGCTTCTTTCTCAGATCTACGAAAATCGGATTGTAGGATTTCGTCAGAGCAAGAGGCAAAGTTTATCCACGCATCGAGAGCTACGCGTGGGCACCAAAATCTTGGAGTTTCGTCAAACTCCACGAAGTAGAGAATTTTAGTACTTGTGTTATTTCTAGCCTAAAGGTCATTTAATGGCTTGGGATTGGCTTTGAGGCCGTGAAAGGCAGTAAATTTCAGTCCTCAAATTTTTGGACTGAGTGTAGGAATTTTTAGGAATTTTCGGGATTGTTTTCAAGCAGATAAATTTGAATTTAAAGAGGCCCCATTTTTTGCTGATTCGGGCTAAATATTTAGGATTGTTTGCGAGATTTTCGTGACTATTTTCAGCAATATGGACCGGTGGTTGAGGTTTGGTTTTGATCCCGTGACGACGCTCTCGGCTATGTTGCTTTGAGATCCCACAATTCCGGCGACGAACCTGGCCGACAAGAGGCCCCGTTTTATGTGGGTCCGAGGATTTGGGTCATTTTGTGTGTTATTGTTGTAAAAAATATTAAATAACATGTTGTTTGCGGTGTAAAAATCATGTTAATATATTCTATTTCATGTATTAACATGGATTGCATGATGTCAATTATATAAAAAAATTATAATTGTCCATGGTATAATGTTTCATGTAACACCTATATATACATGTAATGATGAAGGAAAATGCATTGGCATCATGCATTTCATATGCACTACACATCGCCACGAGTCGGTATAAGGGTGCATGATATTTGAGTATTCAATTGTTGGTGAATGGGTAGTGAGCTTCGCATTTCGACGACGTCCGCAAAATGTCTCACAATTTAAAAACATAAAAAAGAAATGGAATTAATGTGTGTCATGTGAGCAAGCATGGGGACCGGTTAACCCCTCGTGAAAGCCCGGAACATGGTGTAAGAGACCGCGGTGTGATTCTCCGAAAAGTTCTCTATGGGTGTAGTGAGACCACTTCGCCAAGAGCGAAAAGTTCTCATGTCTAAATAAGACACACCTGGCCATGTTTATCACATAGACTTCGGTCATACTGACAGAGTCGATTGACTCGAGATTTGTTGCCCATTGGCACTGTATCGGGTAATGGAGCCTGAGAGATCGATACATGGGTCATTGAAATACCAAGGATTCGGCCACACACTGGGCTTATGCATATGTGAGACTCCATTTGGTGAGGTGACTGGAATATACGACCAATGACATATTGAGTAATGGAGCTCCAAGAAGGGCTCTAGACATGGGGTGATGAGTCGAGTCTCATTCATGACATGGTGACATTCAGTAGTATACGCAGATACAGACTCGAATTGTTTGATTGCGCGACCATCGTATGTGCACTAGGTGGGGGAGCAGCCCCAGTAGATTATCACTACCGAGCTTTGCTCACCTGGCCGTGGGACCACATTTCGAAAAGTGTGACAAAGACAAAGTGGGACGACGCCCTTAGAGGCCGTGATTGAGAAGAAAAGTCGATTGTATTGGATATATATTTTGTAAATATATAAGGTTTTATTTATTCGTATAAGAGTGAGGTAATGTAAAACTCTATGGACTATGGTTTTATAGTCATGGGTTTATATGTTTCGAAAGTATGGATAAATGGGCAATATGTGGCCATTTTTACTCGTATGTGGACCCTAAGTGGTGGTCGTTGTATAATATCAGTCATGTTGCCATGTAATCAGACAGTTGTATTTTGTAGTAGAGCTCCCGCATTAAAATGAGACTGTCCGATTTTCGATAAATCATGGATCTCTAAAGGGGACACGATGGCGCAGGCCTGCCACTCGACATCCACGAAGATTCCGCGGTTAACGACATCAACTGGACCCGGGATAGGGGTGTTACAAAACTAATCTTCCTTGAGAAGATTCACACCTTCGCTTAGGCGAAGAAACACCGAGAAAAACCTAAAAATCCAATTTTTCTTCGCCAAACACACCCTTAACGAAAAACCCTCTTTTCCCGGCCCAAAGATGGAAAGTAAGCCAAGGTAGGAAGAATCTCTTACCTCTAAGAGTGTGATACACGGGTAGGAAGCCTCCTAAACCCAATAACTTCTATTTCCCGAAATCTCCCCTCTTGGATCTTTGACGAAATCCCTCTTTCCAAGTACCCCACGCATACCCCTCGTCGATGCAATGAACTTTCGTTCTTAGTCCGACGAAAACCGACCAATGAAACCTCAGATATTGGGAGTGGTTTCTACTTCCTCTCTCTCTATCAAAACCAGGAAAATGGACCTTTCTAGCCCTAATTCCTCTTTTGTCCCAACTTAAGTTTTAGTCGGATGTGTGGCCCACGTCGTGCCACGTGCCCACCCTCGTTCAAGTCCGACTCTGACCTGAAGCGATTTATTTAGTCTCCGTTCAAGTTCAAATTATATCCCATAAACTTGACTCAAGTCATTTCCCAACTTCCGAGATTTTCGTAAACAATATCGCCCATGGGAGCCACTGGACACCCACCCCGAAAAACGTGAAAATCCGATTGTCTCAAAATTCAACAAAATTCCTCTTGGTAATTAGATTTCGCAAGACGAATCCAGCGGTGAGTTTCATTTCATCATCCGAGATCTAGAAATTTTCCAGGTTTTCAACCTGTACTATTATGGAAATTTACCATTTTGTCCTTTTCTAGAAAAATTCGATTTTTCTCGGGTTTTACATGGTTGGGCCAAGTCGTTACAAATGGTATCAAAGTCGATCCCCGACCGTAATGTGGGGCCTCTGCTTCATGAAATTTACAGGGGTGTTAGTTCTTTCTGGGCCCCGCAATCCTTCGCGGTGACAGCCAACCGAGGATCGCTGTGTCTCGGGCATGGGGGAGTGGGGGTTGTTTGTCACATCCCAACCTGATAAAGGAGTAAAACTTCCCAAGACTATATAAGTATGTGCTCTTCTCAACCAAGTAGACACGTTTTAAAGCTGTGAGGACCCCTTGGGCCCAAAGCAGACAATATTTACATGGTTGGGCTGAGTCGTTACACTTCCACTATCACCATCACGTGGAGCTCGTTAAGACCAACCGTAGGCCCAGTAGAGACACATTTTGAGATACGTAGGGTGTTTTGCTTTTGCTTTTTACGTAGGGTGTTTTGCTTTTGCTTTTTCCTACATCACTCACTGTAATCTTTTATGCTTTATGTTTCTCTTTTATTTATATTCGGGCATGTACTAAACACGATATATATATGATATCTCGACTCCTTTATTGATTATTGCAAGTGACTCACCACCTCTTCTCTTAATGTCCACAATTTTAGTTTTACTTTCTATTATGATATATTATATGAGCAGCTCTTACACTCTCTCACCATGGAAACATGAGACACTAATATACCAAAGTGAGAATCACATGACACTACATTTTTAAGAATATTTCTTTTTGCCCAAATTTTTTACCCTTTTTCTCAATTATTCAAGACCATAATGAAACCACATTCTTATATGAAATATTGATGGAACCCGTGCTTAATAAGTTAGTAGTTGTCTTGAAGGTTCCCCACGCATAGTTTGAAGGGAATTTAATGCTTAGTGTCTTAAACCAACTAGTTGTGACTCATTGAAGTGAAGATGGTGTAGTTTCACAAGTGGCGCTTTGGAATTTTGGTTGAGTGTTTGAAGTGAAGTTTAAGGGGAACTTAATGCCCGATGCCCTTAACCAACTGGTAGGGAGTCACCAATTGATCCCTGCTACATGGACACTTCTATAAAAATACCCTTAGCATTGCACCCTATGTTGACTTACAATAAAAAGGAAATGATAATAATAATAAAAAGGTGTGTTCTTAGCCTATTTAGTCATCACATATCACTTGAGATTGAGTCGACTTTGGTTGGGGGGAGATTGGTCCTTTGCATATGTGTGGGGAGCTAGTCAAACTAACATCAAGGTTTGTGGCGTGGAAAACTTAGTGAAGACTCGGGGGCATAAGTGCCTTAGTTGCCTTGATATTGAGAACCCTCGCATTAATAGAGATAGTAAATGTATTGGAATCCTAAAAGAACAACTACATTTTGAAAAATTTCCCTCATTGTCTCTACTATAGGATGATTCTCTATCATTACCAAAGTTTGACACTATCAACTCTCAAATATAAATTTTTTTAAGAAATATGTTTTTATAAAACTTTTACTCATGTTTGCGCTCTTACATTGCTAAGGGACTATCAATGAGCTGGTTGGGGTGTGATAAACACTCAAAAAGAACATATTTCATCACTTATTTTTACCCCTTTATGAGTGGAGAAAGCACTAAAACCCTCGATTTGGCGACCTGTTAGCCCTTAACCCCATAACTAATGTTTTTCCTTGAGTTAGTTTGTTTTTGCAGGAAATTAGGTACATTAAGCTACTATTGGAGAACAAAGAAGCAAACAACAAGATTCTCGAGGTGCTAGCATGTGTATGACATGTTTGAAGACTAATTCAGATGAATACGAGAGTTGGAGAGAAGATTGCATGAGAAAACGAAGTCTTGGGGAGCATTTTGGAGAATTTCGCACTGCTTCTACTTAGTAGTGCGAAATCACCCCATTTTCGCACTCCCACATAATTTGCACGCTCTCCCCCCAATTTCGCTCTACTACCTTGAAGTGGTGCGAAAATTGTGGGATTTCCCAAACATGGAAATATCATATTTCTTTCTATTTTAAAGACTTAATATTGGTTTGTAAAGACAATTATGCCCCCAAGTCGTGCTTAAGCTCTTATTAATAAGCCCCAGGGCGGCAAAACATACAAGCTTTTTCTTCCTAAACAACTTTAGGATTCTTTAGGGTTGCTCTTAGGTTAGGTTATTTGTTGTTCTTTTTCATTGGAAGCCTAAGAAGAGTAGTTATTTTCATTATCTCATGTCATTGTCTTAGATATTTTCATTCAGGATGTGTATTTACAACACCAACATGCGTGAGTTGGCCCTTCTCTTGGGGCAAAGCGGAGTATAGTTTCATCTCCAAAGGTAAAAATGGTAAAACAATGCTGAATCACAAAGTTATGACTTTCAATCACTTGTGTTTGCATTAGGATGAGCGTAGTATGGCTTAGGGTAAAACCTAGGGTTTCCATAATTGTTGATGGAGTCCTCTTTCCAAAACCCTAAAAAGGAATATTTACATATAGGTTAATTAGTTGTTTGGAATTTGGTAATCCCAGTAGGTACGCCATGGTAGTTGTAGAATTATCCTTCACCCGTCATCAATGAACATTGATCTAATCTACAAGTAACCTAAAAGACCATAGTGAAGACGTAATGCATCTCATAATTGATTTGGGCGTACATACCGTACACCTAACGCATACTATCTAAATCTAATATAGGGACAACCTAGGCGAAGGGGATCAACTATAGGATGAATTTTCAAGCAGATGACCGGGACACAACAAATCTTACCTAAGGAATGAAACCGCAACAAAACAAAACCCCAAGATATTTTTTTTATTAATCGAATTAATATTTCCCAATAAAAGTTTAGTTTTGATTCAAATCACCTCTTCAAACTTATAAAAATCAAATATTTTTCCAGCACAAGGCTTAGATTAATAACAGTCAAAAAACAAAAAACGATCCTAGTGGACGACCCGAGCTACTATACCTACAATAGCATATGAGCTCCCCAGGGTTGGAACTAGATTAATTATAAATTTTTGTGAATTCCTCGAACTCCTAAATCTACCCAAGTGACATAGGACGAATCAATTATCTACCTCCTTGATCGTAAATATTATAGTCTATTAAACCAAGAATCATCACCCATTATTTATGTTCGATTTAAGCTTTTGAAGTTAAAATCGTAGTAACGAACTACAGTTTTAACTTTTAAACACTACTTTGGCTGTTATTTTAAAAAAAGTTATTAGATTAGTATTTTGAAAAAATGTATTAGTTTGAAACAAAACTCTAAGCTTTGGACATAAATAGGTTTTTTTTTAAATTATTAATATGACGAAAATCAAAATACTCCAACCAATACGCTAAAACAAGACTACCACACGACATCGACTACGCCATCAAATTTCTTTGTTAATATCGCAATTACTTATTACTATAGATAAAACGTTAAATTTTTTTAAGCTTAACGCTGTCAAGTAGTTATACACTTGGTGTGACATTATTTTCAATTTCAACCTATTTTAGTAATTATTTTCAAAATACCTAAATATGTAAAAAACTCCAAAACAACTCGTTTCGCTTTTTCCATCATTCATCAACAGCTCGTTTGATTTCTGGTTGTAAGAAGTCGGGAAAATGGATCTCCCTAACCTTGCAGCTGGCGACATTCGGTGCCGGCTTCTTGAATTTCTAGGGTCATAACTATCTATTTTTCAGGTATCCAATTATGAATACTAATTTCATTGTTGAATCGTGTGTTGTTCATCTTGAATGTATTCGTTGAGATTTTGTGAGCTTTGGAATCGGTCATTTCTGTTGATTTCTTATCATCTGTCGTCATGCTTGGTTTTGAAAACTTACACGTCTGCAACTTCTTCTCCTGATTGCGCATCGAATTACCGGAATGGGATTCAATAGGTTTTATACCCACATTCGATTTCCAGAACTTGGGAGTTTTTTCCGTCTCGAAGTGCACCACAGCTGAACAAACCATATTTCCCGGCGATTCACTTCTTTGATCTCGTTTCACAAATCCCTTTGGTTCTAAGCTCTTTGTAGTCTCCTAATGGGAATTTGTTCGAATTACCAGAATGGGATTCAATAGGTTTCATACCCACATTCGATTTCCAGAACTTGGGAGTTTTTTCTTTCTTGTTGTTGGCGTCTCTAAGGGCATTCAGACAGCTGAACAAACCATATTTCCCGGCAATTCACTTCTTTTGATCTCTGTTTCACAAATTCCCTTTGGTTCTAAGCTCTCTGTAGTCTCCTCTAATGGGGAATTTGCTTGTGGATTCCTCAACAATTTGGATCAGCCTAACCAGTATCAAAACGGGATTCGGTTCAATTCCAAGTCCGAACAGACTGTAGTCAATAATTTAAATTAAAATAAAAAAAGAAATGAGATAGCATTAAGAAGTATCTAATAACTTGACGTTATGATGATAGATCATAATATTTAGATAAACCCTAATAAGGCATGAGTGGAGTTAACTCTTTATTTTAAATATAAGATTATTATTAATTTTTGATAAATGTATAGCTTTGTTAAAAATTAATATTGATATTTTAATCCCTTATTTCATTTTAATTTTAGTTTTTTTTTTTTGCGGCATCAATTGTTAAGCAAGAAATCGAGCCACAGTAGAAACAGTGACATCCGTATCAAACTTCCTTTGGACTACCGTAGAACAAAAGATGGCAGAAGAAGAAAAGGGGTTGTATCTGTTGAACAAATTGGAGCATATTTTGGATTCTGATCCTCTAATGTAAGTTTTCTTTTTCTCAATTTTCATTCTGTTGTGGTTGTTTTAACAGAATTTATCATTTTAGAAGAATTGTGAAGGGTTTTGGGATATTTTCTGGCTTTGTTTTGCTCTGGGTCATTTCGAATCTTGGAGAAGAATTTGTTTCAAGCATGTTTCCTGCTTTTAGTGTGGTACTAGGCTCGTGAAGGGAGGGGGAGATGCTGAAATGGTTGGAGAAAAAAGGAATTTCTTCAGCATTTTCATTTACTTCCCTATTCTTTCTGAGAACCAAACAAAGCCTAGATAAAACTGTTTTTGTTTTTGTTTTTTTTTTTTTTCGTTTCATTTGTGTTCTTGGACTGTCGCCTATCAGAAAAAAATTTATGTTCTTGGACCGTCAATACTGTCAATTGCTTAAAATATAATGCAAAAACAATAAGACCTATATATAGGTGGTTTGTAGCTAAATTTTGGGATTTTCCATTTTCATACTTTGTGTATTCCCAATGAGGGTATCATGTCAATTTTGATCTTTCTTGAACAATGGTGAAGATGTGAACTTATTCTCAGAATTTTTTTGTACCTTTTATAATTTTTTAAATATTGAAACTGTTAGGCCTGGTAGAAACTTTCTTCTGTTTGTTCATTTTTATTTTTTCTTTTGGTCTCCACAATGCCATGGAGATGTTTCCTCTTATGTTTTTGACTTTCATAACTTACCCAAAAAAAATTTGTCTTTGATACTACTTGTGATTCATAAATTCTTTTGTTTAAAAATGTAGCCTTTTCTGCCTATAAAAAAAATGTAGCCTCTTCTTGCTTTTCAACTTTAACTTCCTCGTGGTTTTCTCTTCTAAATCCTGTTGGGAAAAATGCATGTTAGTGTCCACTTGGGTGCACTTTTTATTTTTTGTTTCTACAGGTACAATATTGTATATAGCTCTATGGTTATGTTTGGTTCTAGGAAAGTGGTAATGAAAGAGAAAAAGAATATTAAGGAAAATAGTTTTCTTGTGTTTAGTTTCACATTGAATAGTACAAAATAAAATTAAATAGAAAATTAGGAATTTTTAAACTATATAATCTTTATACAGAAGATGAGAAGTAAGTTAAATGAGTTGGAATTTGCATGTAAAATATTTATTGGTTTTAAATATTTTTTTTCCTTCTATTTTCTTGTACTTTTTATTTCCTTCCTATTTTTTTTTTCATTCGTATTTTTCTAACATTTTCCACGAACCGGCATAACCTGTATAGAAAGTAGAAATTCTTGTAAACAATTTTGGTTAGTGTCCATTTGATACTTTAAATTTTAAAACAGTTTCTAATGCCATTATGTTTTCAATGTAAACATCTAAAAGTTCTGATATCTTATTTTAAATTATTACCGTTTGATTGTTTTTTTAATATACAAACAGGAATTGTATCAAACAGACACTTCATGAGGGAAAAATTTCGATTCTCTGTATGTTTCATGCGTGCTCACATCATCAACGTCTCATTTTTCTGTATATGGAATTTGGAATATGGAATCTTCGTTTATAGATTCTGAACATGTACAGTGTTATTCCATGGAAGATAGTCTCATTTGCTTTACTTTCTTCTAGAGATGAAGTAGGGTTTATTCACCCATCCCAGTTTTTCATTCTGAATGAAGAGGCAGGTGGGGGCCTGCCCTCATCCAACCATCACTTGCTGCAATCAGAAGATGGGATCTCAAGTTTTTGGAACAAAGATCATAAGTTGGGCATTTCTACGGATATTCTTTTTCCATTGTACCGAGCGGCTAAACATGCATTTATGACAGCAATTGCACAATATAGAGTGCATGGAAACTTATCAGTTGAGGAAGAAAAATATGGGGATGAAAATGTTTCATATCGTCTTGAAGATGAAATCATGAAGCACAGCAGGGCTCTTTTGTTGCTAAGTAGTGATTTTGGTACTGCATGGAATTCCAGGTTTGTTCTTCCCCTTCACATATGTGGTCCGTAGAGATGCATTTGTGCCATTTTCTTCACAAATATCCATGTAGTGCTGATTTCATTTCATAGAAAATTGACAGGAAAAGTCTTCTGAGTGTTTGAATGACATTGTTTCGTCCAGAAAGTAAAGTTTTCTCCATCCTTCCCTTTTTGTTTTTTTTTGTCCAAAATTATCTTTTCATTCACCCAGTAATGCTCTATATTGATTCGCTAAGAGGAAACAAC
Source organism: Tetrastigma voinierianum (assembly GCA_016808115.1). NCBI lineage: Eukaryota > Viridiplantae > Streptophyta > Magnoliopsida > Vitales > Vitaceae > Tetrastigma > Tetrastigma voinierianum. The sequence goes on along the minus strand of JAEQBH010003242.1, from coordinate 6,529 downwards.
GTTAAACTTTCTTGATCATACCATATGCTGTCTTAGATATTTGATTTAGTCATGAATTTGCTCCTTTCTACAGAATGTTATGGTTTAGAGTGCTGTAAGGGCCATTTTTTTATTTCCTGATTGAGTCATTTTCTTGCCTTTGTACTGGAAATGGAAACCATCAAGAGCTAGAGATATATCACCATGTTGGATCCTATAAGCCCCGCTCAAGTGTCCAATAACAAGATTATGAGAAATGGAGTGTTCTCTATCACATATACACAGGTTTATCTGATGACAGACATACCTGCTAGTTCATTCTGGTTCTTGTTTTCGTCTTTCTTTCTTTTCTCTCTCTCTCTCACATAGCTTACTCAATACTGATTCCTGCTTGGCTTGATTGAAAGCTGATAGCAGTATGTTTTAGTAGATTTGAGTCTACTTGACAGCTGCTTTTGTAGTCAATTCTTCTTCAGTTCCTTCCTTAATTTTTCAATTGACATAGATGTGAGATCTTTAATACATCAATCATTTCCTACAATAGAAATCATCCAAATTTGGTCCATTTTTCCCATGCACCATAATTGATTAACTTAGTAGCTGTATGGAGAGGAAAATGACAAAAATAGGCAACATCTAAGGCGGGCTCTTGGTATTAAATTGAGCTGCAGATGGATTTGGAAATTAACATGCAGAATTTTTGGTGTGTTTGACACGACAAAAATTGCTTAAATAGGAGTGACTGAGTCACATAGCTTCAGATGGAATTACTGCTCAATATTGGAATTAGTATTCAAATGATTACGTTTGGAGATAGGCTTCCATTTTAACAATATTCGTTGACCACACAGAAATTGGGATCACAACTTACCTAGGCCTGATTCTGCACTGCTTGGAGACACATTTCACTCTACTTCTTTGATCTATTACTTGTATTTATTGTGACACTTAGTTGTATCTTGTTTATCTCATCCAGGAAACTTGTTTTATCAAAGAAACAAGACCTTTCGATGTTTATGGATGAATTCCTTTTGTCAGCATTGGTTCTTTCATATTCACCAAAAAGTGAACAAGCATGGAGCCATAGGTAAATATTTTATGATGCCTTTTGTACTGCTATCTTATGCTAAATATTGATTACACATGTTGCAAGGGTTACCGCCATTGGCAAGTGGAGGCAATGTTGATTATGAGAACACTAATGGACCCATTTTTCTAGTTTATTAATCAGATACCTTTCACGATTTGTGTGGTTTCATTTTCCGAAGTACTTATCCTGATTGTTTAATAAGTTACATTGATATCCCTTGTAAGAAGTACTTGTAGTTAGAGGTGTAAGAATAAGTTCATTCTCACCCATGTACGAATTGTTGATGACGGTAAGTGATCAAGATGATTGCTGAAAGTATGCATGTCTGCAAGAAGTTTTGGGGAAAGAATCTGAGCTGGTGGAAAAAATTGCCGAGGTTGAAATTCAGTTCTGGAAATTAAATAACTAAGGTTCAATAAATCTTCATTTTAAAAATAATTCCTCTTACAATTTGTTGTATTCTGGTTTTCCTGTTTTTTCTCATAAGGATGTCATTTTTCTCCCTCAAATTATGTTAACTTCTTTTTCTTATGCTCCTTCTGGTATTATTTATGTATTTTTTCGGTCCTATATTTCTCTTTCAGAATGGAGACTCGAGTCTGGAATTTGCAGAAGAAAACTTTTACACGGCCAAAGGAAGCACATCATTCCCCAAAACATTCACATGGATCACAAATCATAAAAATTTACTGCAAGAACTGGATTTGAGTTTTATTAGACTCCTCGCAAACTGTTTCTTGCAGAATGGTTACTGCTGTAGATTTCCTTTTCAAGTCCTGTAGTCACCATATACTGCCTGGTTCATTTGAGTTGATGAAATTTGCATGATAAATAAATTTACTGAATTGAAAACATTCATGGATAGAGAGAGAATAGAATATGTCCAAGTTCAATGTGTGTTTACTTGGCTTCTTAGGTTTAACTAGCTTGTGCCTCTTAAGTTTGGATAATTCAGAGACAAATGCAGAATTGGCATCACCAACTATTAAGTCTAAGTTGGAGTGAATAAAATCGTTTCTCTAGATTGCCATCATTGAAAGAAGTCCATGCAAAGTAACATTGCTATTTCCAGTATGATTTTCTGGATTTACCTATTGTAAAGACCAAAGGAAATTTGAATGGCTTTCATTATTAATGGAGTTATTTATAATTTTTGTTTGTTGATGCCCCTAACAAATTGGACTTTCTGATTTTTTATTTCATATATTCTTTTTTTTTTTTTTTTTAATTTTCATGGTTCATAACTTTTTGGTGTTCAAATTAATAACTTCTGGCATTCTGCATTTCAATCTATCTACGACCCATAGATGATAAAGATCAACATAACCAATTCCAAAATTTAATTTGTTTCTCCTACTTTGCAGAAATCAAAAATGAATTACCGTGCATGGAATCATCGTTGCTGGTTGGTATTCCACATGACAGGAGAGCAGGTTAGATTTGAAAATTTTATACCATACAAATGTGCAATGAGCTTTGCTTTTTTTTTTTTTTTTCAGTGCTAGTTTGAATCAACTGCTGATTAGATAATAATTTCTTATCAGGCCATAAGATCCTCTATTTCCACCAACAAAAGTATACTGTTTATTGACTTAATCTGGTTCTGAACAGCTGTTGTGCTGTGGGAACATACTAATCTTGAAAATTTTCTTGTTTGAATTTCCTGATGTGGTTCTTGTACTCTAAATAGATCTAAATATTTGCCTTCAGGTTCTACACGAGCTTGATAAATCTAGGAGTTGGGCTGGATTGCATGTTGCTGATAATTGCTGTTTTCATTATCGCAGAGTGAGTTTCCAAAGTTGAACATTTTTCATGAGTTTCCTTTTAGCATCCAAACCTGATATTGGCATATTAATGTTACATTCACAAAAGCACGGAGAAGAAAAAAACCAAATAAAATGTTTTAAATTTATCTTGTCATTATATGAACTTATCCTGTCTTAGGCACCTTGTTGAAGATACATTCACAAAATTAATGTGCCTATGATTGCAGTAATTAGCCTTTATGCATGTATTGCTTGTTTAGTCACGGTGGAGAGTTGGTGAATGTTGTTGGTGTGCAGGTGGGGGGAGAAGAGGGGAATTAGCTGTAGCAATTATGTGATACTTTGTCCTTGAAGTGATAAGAATTCAGCTAAATAAGAATGTAAGATTCTTCAAAACGGGTGTAGACCTCCAAATTTTCCCTGGTGCAATACAATATAGGCCCATTCATGCCAAAAGAAGAAGCTAGGGATAAGAATTCAGCTAAATAAGAATGTAAGATTTTCTAAAATAGGTGTAGACCTCCAAATTTGCCCAGACCCAATACGATGTAGGCTTATTCATGCCATTAGCGGAAAATGCAGGGAATGAGTTGAATGGGAATGAAATGGCTTGGCTGGGGGCTGCAAGTGGAGGAGCAAAAGTCTAAGAATTGGAAGAGAAATATAAAGGATATTAGGGAAAGGAAAGGAATGACTTGAATGAGAATGGAATGCTTTGGCTTGGGGCTGCAAATGGAGGGCAAAATCTAAGATTTGGAAAAAAGAAAGAGGATATTCAGGAAAGGACCATTCTTGTGGTGGAAGACAAGGAGATGTTTTTTGAAATTCTGAAGCATTTTGTGGAGGAAAGAAACTTTGAAAGGGGAAGAAAGAAAAGATTAAGGGAAACTGAGATCTGAGTGATGAGAAAAAGGGAATAGGTTTTTGAAATTTTAAACTTGGTTGGTGCCTAGGAATAAAAGATGGGATGGAGTATAAAAGAAAAATCAAAGAATTATGAAAAGGGTCTTTTTGGGGACTCTTTGAGCAGGTTCTGAATTTCTGGGGGAAGAAAGACAGAGGGCCTTTACTAGGGTTGGAACGTTCAAGGGAAAGGAAGAGGAGAAAAGAAAGAGGGGAAAGAAAATCCAAAGAGGAACTAAACTACAAGGTCTGCCACACATGGATAAGCCATCTCGGAATTGTCACTAGGAAAGGCCTCTTTCCTCTTGATCACCAGTATCTCACTTACGGCTCAGCAATTTATTTCATTCATTTTCTCCCTTTTTTTTGATTCAATATTCAAAGCACAAATCCTATGTCATATTGGAGTTAATATTGGATTGGATTTGGCTAATTTGATTTGGCATGGATGATAACTAAATGATTTCATGCATTAACTCCAAAAGATCAACAGAGGAATCAGATTTTTGTCTAAGAAAATCATGCAATATGGGTAATAGAGGGCAACATCTCTTATTTAGATTTGGGAATTAATGCAAAGATATGATCTCCCCATCATTTGGAATCAGAGGACCTGGATTAAGCCACAAACTTTTGTTTACAGAAGTTGGAAGATCCTCGATTCTTGACTTTGCTAAAACTTCAAGAGAAAAATATGAAGGATGGTATGGTTAGGAATCATAGGACTCGATTTTCAAAGGAAGAAGTGAGTTTCAATAACTTTGATTTTAGAAACTTGGAGGTTTATTCAGATTAGGAATGAACAAGAATTTTGAAGCAAAACAATCAATCAAAAGGAATAAAATGCCGAAGGAAAATGCCATTTTTTAGCCTTAGTGACTTTGAACACTATCAGAATTCTAGGCACTCTAAGTGCCCTAAGGCAGTGCCCCTTCAATTATCCTTCTTGTGGCTTGCCCATACTCCAATCCTGCCAATCTTTTCCTTATAATTTTAATCTCTATAGCTTGCACATTTTGAGGTTTCTTTGTGTAATCAGAGATGAATAGAGGAAAAATTCGTGTATATTATTGATCTCAAGATTACATATTTATACTCTTCCCAAAAAAAAAAAAAAAAAGATTACATGTTTATACACGAGAGTCCTATGTGATCTTTTGTCCGGGTTAGTTGTTGTGGTGGGAAAGGGTGAGGGAAATTAACTGTATCAACCTTTGTAATCTTTGTCCAAAGTTATTAAAATAAATCTATGCAAAAACATAAGATTCTTCAAAAGAGAAAATGCTTAAAATTTAAACTATGCATGGATCATTATTTATTTTATTTTATTTTTGATAAGATTAAACTATGCATGGATCATAATTTTTGAAGTAATTATAAAGTAAAATCAACTTAAAATGCATCTTAAATGCTTGCTGAAATACCTAATCCCTCACAATCTTATTTTCTTTGGATTTGCAGCGGCTAATGCTCAGGATTTTAGAATTATTCTGCTATAAACAAGATCCGAATGGTTACAGTGTTGAAATTCATCAAATGTGGAAGGTATTACGCTACTGCCCTTTGGATCTAAAAGTTGTTACCCTATTTATCTGCAGTTTCTGTGAGAAAGCTTGCTCAATATGTGCATTCTTTTGTGTGTGAATGAAGATAGATAGAAGCATTCTTTCAAAGTGAAAAACCTTTTCCAAACTTTTCTTTCTGCTCAACCATAAATGTGCATTATGTACCTTTCTTTGGCTACACTTCTAATGGGTGGTAAAATAATCATCTAGATTGCATTTGGAGAAAAAGGAAATAGGAGAATTTTGATGAAGAGTTGTCTAATAGGTACCCAAGTCCAATGGAAGGGTCCAATCCAAAAGACTAGCCTATTAAAGGAGAACTCCATTGCCTCGGGGCATCACTCCATACTCTGGCAAGAACCGACATGTATTGTATCATTTCATACCCTTGAGGAAACCACGCCCACGGACGACATTCACTCTGGGTGGCTCACACTCTAGCTAGCATTCACTCCGGGCCTACCTTTGGTGCACCGGGTAGCCCTCTTCCAGGTAGCCCTTTCCAGGTAGCCCTCTCCCGCTACGCACCGGTTGGCTCTGATACCAATGATAGGTACCCAAGCCCAATGGAAATATTCAACCCAAAAGACTTCAGCCTATGAGGTGAGAAACCCATCAAGCTTAAGTACCACTCCACACTCTTGTTTGGAACCGATGTGAGATTGTATTATTGTCCTTCAAAAAAATTAAAAATCTCTCAGTTCCGAACAGTCTACTTATGGAGCAATTTGGACTTTTTACCCTTTTATGATGTAATTTTTACTTTGTGGGTGTATGCTTTTCATGTACGCATTTACCATTTTCTTGGAAATGGAATTGTCCGATACTCCATTATGTTCAAGTACAACAACTTGAGTTTTGTCCCAAAATAGTACTTTTAAAATATAAAAAAATACCAATCTAATACTGTGAAAAAAAATGCTCAAATTAGTGTTTAAAACTATAGTTGGTGACTACGGTTTTAACTTAAAAAAACTTAAAACCTTAGTCATCAACTACAGTTTTGATGAGGACGCAACAGTTTGAGCATTATTTTGAAACATGTGTTAATTTTGGGAATTTTTAAAAAAAATATATTATTTTGGGACAAAGCTGCAACAACTTCCCATTTCTTAAATTGTAAAATGTGCTTTACATCATCCATTTGTATCTTTCAAATGAAATAAGGGGTTCTGAAGTTTGCAAAATCCCACCTCCCACCTCCAAAGTTTCATATGTAGTAA